>JADRCC010099244.1:0-15998 GCA_019843855.1 Hylomyscus alleni
CCCCCCTTCCACACAAACCCAATTGAAAGAAAATGAACAATCCAAATAGGGTGACCTTGGAATACTTCAATGTGCTTTTAGTATATGTAGCATAGGCAATTATGCATTTACACTGTATATTTCTCTTACTCAGGCAGAGTTCTAGAATGCAGTTTTGAGACTACCTGAAAATCCCTTTAGGTATCCGGGGCTAATAGAGCACATATGATGCAGTCAATTTCAAATGACTTTGTACGTATGCATCCCTAACATACATTTCTTGGCATGGTGACATCTTTCTCATCACCTACAAAACTGACCTGAAGTCATTAGGCTGTCAATTTCTTTGTAGATGTGGTGAGTTTCGACATCTTTTTGGTAGGTCAGAGGCTTTTTGTTAATTTCCTAATTATGAAGTCTGAGTGTTACCTTGGACTTCTTTGCCCTAAGCTCATGTGAAGTAAACTTAATTCCCGTTTCGTATGTCTGCGTTTTACTTGGCATCCCGAGTACAGCTAGCTCCCTTGAAGCTGTTATTAGTATATGTTTGGCCATTGCAATAACCTTTCCTCTTCCATCCAAGATGCCTGTCCTTCTGATTATGTTATAGCCAAGTTCATCCTAAAACAAAACCAAAAGTATTTCTTTGCAAGTATTAAAAATGTTTGTTAGATTCTCATTCTAGAATGTAGTTTCTTCTTAAGTAAAATGATATTCTATTTCTAGGGTAGATGAAGAGAATGCAACTGTACTAAGAGATAAATGGAGGCCAGAAGTTATAGATGAAGGAGGGGAAAATAAGGCAGAATACCTCTTTAAATCTTTCTGTTCATTTCCCCCTTACACTTTCTGCTTACTGTCTCACTTGGAAATTGGCCCATTGACTAGAGTTGTTGGGATTTAAATCAGTGAAAGTTTAAGCCAGTTTATAATTTAGCCAGCTAATCTGGAGCAAAATGTCTACACTCATAGACAGAGAGAAGCTAACTAACAATACCAGTTCTGGTTTTGACTTCACTTAGTCAGAGGATATATGCAGTTGGGCTAAAGTTTTTTTGCAAAGGATAAACAACCACATGGCTGTGACTGAATTTAGAAGTGCTTCAGTCAACTAGAATATATAGGGGCTTTACAGAGGGGGAGTCCAGGGCCACTAACAATTAAAGTTCCAAATCTGATATTGGATTGCTGGGAAAGTTTACAGGCTAGAAATTTACTTGAATGAAGTGCCCTTAGAAATTATAAAGTTAGTCATCACAATGGTGGATTAGTTGAGAGACTAGTCAGCCATGAATGACTTCAAAGCTTTAGTGCTCATTCAGGCTGAATTCTTAGCTAGACATTTGACTTTACTAGCCACTATTTTAGCTCTTCTGTATGATTCTGAGTGAGAGATAGAGTTGTAATATCATATGTACATGGAAGTGTTGATCTGATGAAGAGTATTTACCCAGAGAGAAAAGAGCTAAAGAACACAGTGAATCAGTTAATGGTAAATGTTCATTTCTTTAGTGTGGAGACCCCCACCAGGAGCAGTAATGGATCTGCACAGAAAACACTTGTATCCATCAAAGCACTGGGATGTGAAAGTGTGGAGCTGTTCTGTATCTTCAAGCTGGCCTACTTTTAAATCTGTGTTCAATTTGCCAGTGTGTTTTAAAACTGTTTGACAACTCCCTTAGGCCATAAAACATGTTTATATTTTGGATTGAAGCCGGATAATCATAATGCTCTGGAATCTTCTTAGGGAAACCTTCCAATCTGTAGTGTTTAACTCTCCAAATATCAACAAAGGAGCATCTTGTTACTTGCAACAACTTGGATGAATCTAGAGGGTATTATCTTAATTGAAATGAGCAAGATACAGAAAAAAATTATCATACCATCTCATTCACATATGGATTCTAAAAATGTTGAACCCATGGAAGTAGAGAGTAGAATAGTTGTGACTAGGAGCTAGGATGGCTATAAGGTAATATTAGTGACAGGATATGTAGTTACAATTAGAAGGAATTAGTTTCAAGAAATCTATATAAAAGCAACTACAGCTAATAACAATACATTCTTGAAAAACATAGCATGAATATTAAATATTCTCACCACACAATGACTATGTATTTATTACTTTGATTTAACTATTTCTCAGTGTATATACACATCCTATCAACGTTTGAATAAGCTGAAACATACTGTTATTGAGATGTTCCTTAAGACTGATGAGCTATTTTGAGTGAAGAGCACAGAGAGATGCATGAGACAGTGATTTGGGGTTTGGTTTAGAAGAGAAACAAGGCAGTCAATTTCTATTGAAAAAAAAAAGCAACAGCATGAGTTTTGCAATTCAAACCTTAGAAGAGAAATGGACTTTCCTTGTCTAGTATTTTATTGGTAGGATTAATGATACCTGGGCCACCATCAAGGATTACTTTGTTCTCTACTGAGGAACTCAATAGTGTAAAACGCACATTGCCTGTGACCTTAGAACCATGACAACTGCCCAGCTGAGCTGGCCCCACTTGGATAGAAGACTTATTTCTCAGTACGAAATAAATGGCTTGTGCTTTGGATGATCTAGCTGCTTCTGTCTTAACCACTGATGCAGATCACAGCATGAGTGATACAGTGACAGCAGTCATCCTGAGCCACTGTGAAAGTGGATGCGATGAATGGAGTGTCTGGATGCAGAAATGAGTTTGGTTGGTAGAGATGCTTCAGAAAGCAGAGAAGGTACCCAGGATGGCTTATGCTAATGACCCAAATCCAAAGAAGGGTAGTCTATGCCAGGTTCTACTTTGCCATACCTCTGGCAGATCTGGCTATGTTCCTTTTAGCCTTAATAGGAAAGGAAGCTATTGTTAGTTAAGAGGTTGGTGTGCCAGTCTCTTATTCTAGACATACTACTTAGGTCTGACTCATTCAGAAATAAGATACATGTTGTCCCTTTACAACTTTATATGTGCCATATGGATAAGCAACATTGGCATTATCAAGGCCAGTTGTTAGAAATGTAGACCCTTTAGTTCCTCCCTACACTTAATGAACACAAATATATGTTTTTAATAATCTTCTCATGTGGTCCATTAGCACATCATAACTCAAGTAGTAATGATCTTGTCACTATTGTATAATTACTCAAACCCACAGGTTAGCTGGTAACATAGATGGGTAATTCAGGTGAGTGCAAGGCTCATGGTTCAGTAGATGGAACAGAAGGATGGGTTAGGAGGAAACCAGATCATATATTGGCAAAATTTTGAGAATGGTCAGCTTGTTGACTATATGTCCACGAAAAGCATTTTAACAGCATGTTGAGAAATGTATGCAACTGAACTTGTGGCATACCAAGTAGCACATCAGGATCTTCATCTTCTGGGGACAGTCCAAGGATACAACCAAGGCAGATCAGAGGAAATCCCAGCATTGCTAGGCTAAAATAGATACTTCTGTATTCACTTTAAGAAGACATCATAATTGTGTCTATTTTGTTGTCTTTCTTATCATTTATGGAGGTCTGTAGTCAGACTGGTGACTATAGCAGCTTCCTGTACGAGTAGGAAGGGCTGTATGCAGACAAATCCATTGACTGCAGCTTGCAGAACAGGCAAACAATCTAGAGGGACTGTTTTCATTTATTTCTCTCTGCATGGGTGGCATGAAGGAGGTAGACACCTGCTAGGGATCCTTCAGACTTGCTCAGAGGTAGAGAATGGGTAATTAAACCACCTAGGGAAAAACTCCAGCAACATACCTCTGTCCTATGTGAAATACTGCTGGACTCCAATTTTTAAAATCTTACCAAAGTTTGGGCTTCCATGGTTATTTTGAAAGAATAAATTCTGTCAATCTTATATCAATTTCTACCAACTTATAAACCATATACTTTTTTGACTTTCTTGGACAAAGTACAAAAACTCACCTGAAAATACAAAGAGAAATAATATCTTTTATAAACACCCTCCCTGCTTAACCTCCACTCTAGTTTATTCAGTGAATGATATGTGGTAAGGACACAGTTTTATAGCTGATGAGACATTTGCATCAATAATATTCTGAAAGTAGCCTTCAAACTGCTCCAGATTATGTCAAGGGTGAAGTTGCTATGCCAACTTTGTTCTGGTTTTGCCATAATTGTGGCTGAAATGAATATGGAAAGTATTTATAAAGTATTTCCTGTCCCCAGAGCTTGAAAGTCCCCTGTGTCATTTTAATTTGAGCCATTTGGATTGGAATAAAATGAATGCACAGAGGAGGTTAATTATCCTAATTAGAAAAGAAGTAAAACCGTGGTCCTTTTAGGTCAGGAATTTGGACAAACCTCCCTTTGCTCTGTACTTTGGGCATTAGAGAGTTACATGAATGCCAGAGGAATCACAAAGCATCCTCTCCAGTCCTCTGCCAAAGTCCCTAGAGCATGACAGAGGGGAATTCTTTTTCAGGAAACGGTGTATGATCAGTCTGTACCCCAGAGCCAGAGAGAGGGTTATCTGGAAGTAGCAGGCATGGGGCATAGCTCAATCAGGATAACTATGTTGGTCCAATCCCAAACTTGCCTACTTTGTTTTGGATGCCAAAGAAGCTCAACATAGCTTGGGGAAATACTACTGTTGTAAGCATTTCAAAAGATATACATCATTCTCAGAGTTCCTTGACATTCTTTTATTCAGTTTGCTAAGGCTGTGATGGTATCTTTTTTACAAAGCATACTCCTCTTGACAGGGAATGCTGGGATTTTTCTGGCTCAATATTTTGTTGCTGCATTTCTTGAACACCAGAGGCAACACCTTTGTGGTCTCCAATGAGACATTTATTCCTAGAATAGATCAACCCAGCTCTCTCTTTAAAACATGTTTTAGATGAGATATCTCTGTCACACAGTAGGTGCTTGCTCATGCTGATTTACCCCTCCCTTCCTACTGGGTAAGAATATGATCAAGACAAAAGAGTAACCTGTTCTGCTTCCTGGCTAATATTTTTATATATGATATCTGTTCAATTTGTGTTCTGGTGATATAAGGAAACATAAAGTCTTAGGATAAAGTACTGATTGTTCAGTATTGAAGATCAAATTGGCCAATTAGTCAGAAAGATATGCTTTTAAATTATCCACATACCCATGGGATGAATAAGGAAAGAACTTAAAATCCACCTTTCAAAATAGACCTTAGATTGTTGAGTGATCAATCTGCGGGTCTATAACAGTTTGCCTAATTCATATAGAATAGTTTAAGAACATTAACATCAATGATTCTTAGCAGAATGCTGGAGAAAGTTAAAGTCTCACTAGACAGACTATCAAATCCTGCTTCCTCCTGCCTTTCCTTCTGTAACCATTTTATCTATTCAGTCTTGAGATTTACTTTTGATTATTTGCAGCAAGGATAGGAAATTCAGGATATGGACAGTACTGAATAATGCATACATTTAAATTCTCTTATATTTCATTTTACAAGCTTTTCATATTTGGTATTTGAATGTATCTACATGATGTGCGGATGTTAATTTAACTGAAATGACATGGTTCTAGAGTAAATCGGAGATGATCCCAGCTTCTTACACTTAACTTTCATGCATGTTTTGCCTTTGACTCTCAACACTCTTCATCTCCATCTCTTAAGCTTATACAAAATACTTGCCCATGTGCAAATGCTTCCTTCCAATCCTCTCTGGAACAGACAGGATGGTTGTCAGCTTTAGCACTTATTGGGAAGGGCTGAGGTGTAACACAGTGTCAAAGTGCTTGCTTAGCATCCACAGGGCTTTCAGTTCAACCCCTAATACTACAAAAATGAAGCAATCAATCAACCAAAACTGTGAATACAAATTTTAGAAGTAGAAAATAAATAGAAATTTTGTGGCCTCATAACAGCATTCAGTGTGTGTGTGTGGAGATGGCTCAGTTGTCTCACAAGCCTGACAACCTAAATTCCAATCTCCAGAACCCATATAAAAATTCAATATAGCATTGCATACACCTTAGATGTATGCACTCCAACAGAGAGATGGTGGACAGAGACAATACAATATTCATATCCACACTGGCCAGTTGGGGTGGTATGTGCTGTTACAGTGAACAAGAGAGATCTCATTTCAAACAAGTTGGATATCTCTCTCTGTCTCTGTCTCAGTCTCTCTCTCTTTCTCTCATACACATTGTGCTCACAAACAACTGATAAAAGAAGATTTCAAGTTATTCATACCTTCACCAAAATGAACAAAGAAAATGTACTTGACAATGCACAAAGGACTTCTGAGGTAACTATCAAGATTCTTTTTCACTGATAGTAGTTTTAGGGATATTTTATAATCTATTTACTTATACATTTTTTCTCCTGCCTCCTGTATTTGTATTATGCTTAAAAATAAGCAAGCCATGAGAGATAGGCCTTAAATTAAAAATAAGGACTTATGAAAAATAGGCAGTGGATCTCAGAGTCATATTGGTACTACACTGAAGTAACTGCACATAAGCAGGCAAGTATGATACAGGAGCCAAGCCTTCCAACATTTTGGTATTTATTTTTGGAATATGAAGTATTTTTTTTAGATCTGTAGAGATTCATATGTTGGGATAGAGAAGTGATATAGATACTGTAAGGTGGTTATAGATTTTTAAAAATATCTTGGCTGTTTTGTTCACTGCTATTGTTTTGCTAGTTTTGACATTATTCTCTTCTGTAACCAGAACAGATATGTCACTCTTCACTAGGCAGAATTGGTAGCAGAGTTTTCCTTTGTGTTTCGGTTGGTGTGGGTTCAAAAATCAGGTCAGGTGATATACAATTGATTTGAAAGTAATTTGTTCCACACTGAGTCCTACATTTAATAGATGTGGTTCAGGTAAGCTGCTGGAAATTTTCTTTTATTGTGGGAGGAAGCATCCAGGGGCTACTTCTACTTGGGGAACAAATTGTGTCTTTAGAGATATTTAACACTTATAGGAGATTGGTTTTGGCATTTTAGTTATAGATCCATTTTGGAGAGAGGGTATGGAAATACATTTGAACTACTGGCAAAGGAAATCTGAAAGTACTTTGTTAAGACTGCTGCCAAGAGGATGGCCTAGTTGGTCATCAATGGGAGGAGAGGCCCTTGGTCCTGTGAAGGTTCTATACCCCAGTGTAGGTGAATGCCAGGGCCAGGAAACAGGAGAGGGGGAGGGAACTTAACTGTGCAATTTTTTGTCTGACATAATCTAAAGTTCTCTTCTTGCTTTTCAATTAATAATACAAATTTAATTTCAAAGTATCTTGAGATCAATGTAGTCTTTTGGAAGCAGCTGCCAAACTCCTTTATTGAATTCTCTAAGCTGCTTCCACATGCTTGTTAAATGCATCCTGATCTTCTATGGGAGTGGTCCTCATCATTTCAAAGATACTCTTCACTGGCTTTCTGTAGCCTTTCATAGGTAGGTTAAGAAAAATATCTTAGTTAGCTTCTGCTAATAGTCCTGAGACTGTTCCCTAGCCTTTGAGACTTCAAAGGCCAATGATAGAAGAACAGTGACTGAATTACTATGGTTCCTTTGAGATAGGCTTTGCTCAAATTATTCTTAGTGCTGTATATACAGAGGTCAGTCGAGGAATTACAAAGACAATACAATTATTGGACATCAGAATTATGGAAGACTTTAGATATCATCTAATCTAGTCTAATCTTTTTATTTTGCATGGGATATATGACATACCCAGGAAATTGTGAGAAGGGAGGCAGAGGAATATCTTCCAGTAACATCTAGACAATTTGCTGAGCACTTGAGTAATAAATGGAGATCTCATTGTAGTTATTTTATTGTTATTGAAATTCTATTTTATCTCTAAATCATATATCTCCAATTCCCTTTCATAATAAATATGATCAGATAAATAGCACATAATTGTTTTTGTTGCCTGAGAATCTTTGTGTGTCTTAGGATTTTCATTTCAATATAGATATTAATTACTCAGGTCTGGAGAAGTCAAAACTGGAGGCAATCAGTCAAGTGTTCACTGACCCTGGAACAATCCAAGGAAACTGTCACTTCTACTAAGTCTCTGATGTTGCCCAATCATAGTTAGCAAATGTTTATTTATTTTTTTAAAAAAGACTCTGGACAGACATTCTGGCCATTTGACTCATTAGATTCTGGTTGATTTAAACTTAAGAATAAAGGAAAGCTAAAAACTCATGGTACCTGTGCAGTATTTTTTGTTTTGGAGAGGGAGGAAGGGAGGTAGGGTGGGAGGCAGGAATGGAGAAAGAGAGGGAGAAGGAGAGGGAGAGGGAGAGGGAGAGGGAGAGGGAGAGGGAGAGGGAGAGGGAGAGAGAACATGAAATGAAATTGGGGTAAGATGGCATGAAAGGAGTTGGGAAAAGGGTAAGAACTTGATCAAAATATATGAAAAACATTAATGGATAAGAAAAAAGAAAGACAAGCATTATTTTGGAACTTCAAACTAGGCAGACGTATTACAGGCCTTCAGTAACATTTCCATGTGCTTTGTGCTAAAACTAGGTCTTGGGACTACTGAGCAAGCAAGAAATGATTTGAAGAATATTCCTGGTGTATGGAAGTCAGAAATTTTGGTAGTGACCTTGCAGCCAATAAATGCTATCTTGTTGCAGGGTGAACCTATTTAGAATTTTTTGAAATCATAGTACTTCACCAGGTGCATGTTTTCCTGGATGTTTAAATGACAAATCATGTGATTTATATCAACAAAGAGTTTATTGCTAACAGTAGATGTCCTGTGGACAAATTATATATTCTTAATATAGTTTCCTATGTACACCATATTGTCATTCAAACCTAGGTAACATATCTCCTGGATATGGTTTTTTATTTATTGAATGATCCTTGACTAGGGAGAAAACACTGCTCAGAAAACAAGTGAATGATTTTATAATTTGGTTGGTCAAAGGTGAATCTAAATAATTCTTACATTTAATGTGCTTGCTCAGGAACTTAGAAAACACTCTTTCTTGGTCCCTCAGTCTGCTTTTTTTCCCCTAAGAGTATTATACCACATTCTAGAATAAAATATGACTGCATTAAAATTAATTTGATCTATAATTTTTTTCATGACTCCTTGGAAGTAATAGGCTACTCTTGAAAGGGAAAAATGGGGTATAAAAAAAAGAAAGGGAAAAATGGAAAAGGGGTTACTAGGGAAATTTTTTTTGGTTCCAAACCTGGATATAAAATATTCCTTAGAAACCCAGGCCATAGAAAAGAAATCCTATTGTGGGTCTCTAATATTGAACACTGGCCCTTTAAGGTTTAGACAGAGGGTGGAACTGCCAAGGGAAAGCCATGACCTTTGCAGAAGCTATTTTCACAGTTTTTCTCTGACCTTGTCAAGAGATTAAAGACCTTCAGTGGAACTTTCTGGTTTATAGGGAATGATATCAGTGTTAAGAGAGGGCACAGGCCTGTGTTGACCTTAGCATCTCCTGAGACATACAAGAGTGTCTCAGAGCAGCTAGAGTGACAGAGACATATAATGATCCTCAGAAATTTAGGAGTGATCTGCACCAGTAAGCCAAATACCTTCAATTACATCTAACTCCCACTCTTCTACAGTCTAAGGACTGTGGGTGAGGATATTATTATATGTAGAAGGACACTGAGGCCCATAGAGAGGTATGGGGCTATAGACAAAGACAAAACACTAAGGATATGTCTAGTTCTAATGTCCCTTATTTCATCACATAAGGCATGAGAGAGGAGAAAGATTTTCTATCATGCAATCTAGAGTTGAACAGCATGAGCTCTGTATCTTACCAAGAAGATTTTGTGTTCTGTCTCTACCCACTCACTGGCTGTGTGACTTTGGAAAAGTTTTTCAACTTCTGTGTATAAATGTCTCCATTTATAACATGAAGATAGTAACCTCAGACATTTGTTGGATGGTTACTATATACTGTTCCTGTTTTATGCATATTAATTCTACATATAACTGATTTATGCATATTAATTTCTTTAATCCTCATGACTACTTGTAAGATGCTATTTCATAGGTGAAGAAACTAAGGCACATGGAACTTAAACATCTTGTCTATGATCACAGAGCCAGCAAATATTAAAGACAGGATTTAAAGCCAGACCATCTGCCATATTTAGCAACTATATAATACCTACCACAAAAAAATAATACCTACCACATTGAGTTGGCATGAAAATTAAACTGGATTAAGTGCAAAAAAAGCCAAGTCACAAGCATTGGTAAACAATATAAATTGATAAATATTATTACTATTATTACTGGTTTTCCTATATCCCAAAATACTGACTAGTAGCTTATTAATTACCCCTTGTCCCAGTAGTCTTCTATCAATAACCCAATAACCTACAAAATCCTCTCTATGATTGTATTATTTGCAATAGAAACTATACAATTTGGGATTAGATTATAGATTATCCTAGGTGATCATTATGCCTCTTCCTTTATATTTTCTATAGAGTCAGAGGGGTTTAGGAGATGGTTTTGTACTGGAGCATACAGTGTGATTGCTGCTATAATGTGATGAATGAACAGATAATCCTGTAGTGTATACATGAATCACATGAGAATTTTGTATATGTGGACTCTACTTTTATAGGCCTAGAGTTCTACATATGAAAAGTATCCAGATGGTGGCAATGCTTCTGTCCTATGGACTCCAGAGTAGCAAGACTATATACTCTAGTAACATCAGAGTCTTCTTTATAGCTGGTATGGTTTTGAAGAGGTGTGGCTGACAACATTTGCTAAGCATTGAGTATGTATCACTGCATGAAGTGAAATCCAGCATTTCATTTGTGTGAGGAATAATAGGTAAATGGGGAACTACTGGTAAACAATCATAAATTTAGCAAGCCATCCTTAAGCACACTAACCCATGCATGGCTGTGTGCTAACAGTGTCTGTGAACAATATAAAGGTATGTCTGAGGTCCAGGCTATACATTACTGTGGGCATGGTCAGCATTGGTAAAGTTTTCCACTTTCTGATCCAGTAAACTACGAGGACTTTTCATGTCCTAACTGAACTTTGGATGGAAAGTGGTGTAATTATTATTTGTGTATACAAATTAGTAATGCCAATTATGCCTATTTAGTTTTGCTGGTTGTAGTTTACACTGTTTTTTTCTATTGCATATTATTGGCATAATTGTGCCAAAGTAATTTCAGAGGGCATACAGCATGACTTTTCTCCTCCTGTTTCGATAATCTGAGAGTTTGAATGTGTTGAATAGTAGCTGGAGACCAGGACACATATATAGATTTGTGTGTAGTGGGTGGACGAGGCAGTAGTGGGAGTATGAGAGGGAAAAAGAAAAAAGATTAATGAATAAACAATAAGAGAACAATATCCAAGAAACATACTTTTCTCAAAGTAAATTAACCAGAAGAGCACAAGAAATAGATGGCACAATTGAGTAACAAAGACATTGGGCCAGAAATCAGATAACATACAACTTAAGATGCCCTCTACGTTCATCTGGTCCATTCATCTGGTTGGGAGATCGTGGTAGAGTTGCCTCACTTCATTATGCCTGACAAAGTACTCATAACAGTTGTTAAAGCTCAGATCCAAAGACTTTGTCTAAGGTATCAGGGGAGGCACTCTTTCCCAGGGAACACACCAATTGGATATACAGTATCAAATGGTCATCCCTAAAGACATATATACAGCTAAATTTACATGGACTGAGTAGGTTATATTTAGGTACACATACAAACAAACACACACACACTTACACAGAGACAGAGAAAGAAACAGAGACAGAAAGACAGACAGAGACAAGACAGAGAAAAAGAGAGACAGAGACAGATAGAGAGAGACAGAGACAGAGAGAGGTAGGCACATAATAACAGTGATAAAAGAAGCCAGGATTGTTTTGAAAAGGGTAGAGATAAATATTGCAATTATAATCTCAACAATCAACAATCTGAGCTAGGTATGTTGGTAAACACCTATAGTATTTTCCTTTCACCTTGGAATGGAGGGAGAATGATATTTGGTTTTCCATCATACATATAGGGAGGTCGAAAAAATATTTAAATGTGTGCCCAATAATAGTTAATCCTACCTTCACAGTTTTAGGGTTTTTGTTGACATAATTTATTTAATACAATATGTTGCCCCACTTGTTGAATTTTTTTGGGTGTGTCACAGAAAGGACACATTTAATTCTACTCACATATGGCTTATCCTAGTGATACATTCCAACATCATAAAGGCTGGAGACAAAATAGAGGCACAGGAAATTGGATAGTTTTCTCCAAATTTTGCCAATCATATTCTTGGTGTAGGTTTCTTTAAGCAAGATGAATTCCAGAGTGTGCATTATTTTTGCTTGGTTATTAGTTTTCTTTAAAAATGAATTGGAGGAAATGAATGTACTGTTTTTAGTCATTTTATAATTTTCTGCCATTAACTCTTTATAAACTAACACTGTATGTACATGTGTATGTGCATACACATACCCCCCTCCACATACCCTACACATCACATACAAACCCCTATACCTCAAAATACTACACACAAACATACCATACACATATACACAGCACACACACACACACACACACACACACACACACACACACACACACACACACATACACACACAGGCAGGCACACACTTTATTTCTTTATTTGGATTGTGTCACAAGGCATAGGTCATGAATAACTTTGAACACAGCAAAAGAAAAAATAGAAATGATTGGATATAGACACTTTAAATGTACTGTCTTTTAATCATAGTTCATATTTAATATCCTCTGATGCTATTTTAATAAGATGTATTAATCTAAAACATCACAAAACAGAAAATATTGGGAATCTAAGAAATAAAGATGTTTTCCCTTCAAAAAAATGAAAAAATAATACTGTGAGAATTATGTGTTTTACTATTATTTGTTTCCTGCACATAAAAAAAAAAATCAGAACCAGTCAATATTTCTCCCAAATGTGCTCCTAATCAACTGGGGTTTTATTGGAACAATTCTTCCTTCCTATTTTATAGATCCTAAACTTCTGTCAATGAGCTGCAGTTACAGCTATGGGCCACACTACTTAAATCACAGTGTACTTTAGACGATGCCCCTCTATCAGCACCACCATAACACAGAACGTTTCTGGGGCATGCTATTTAAATATCCAACTTAGCATCCTATGACACAAAGAACCCTTCTGTGCCATTCATTATAATAGAGTGTGTAAGGCATAACTCTCAATCTGGGGGCTTCAGTGCACAATAAATCCAACCATACTCTGTTGGCAGCACACATAATTATAAAAAATGCAGAATGCTTGTTATTAAGTAGTCATATGGAGAAGATCTACTATGCCATGCAGGATATATGCATGGCACTACAAGCAAAGATTGATTTTTAAAAAAATCACATAGCTCCTATACTTTTAATTATTTAACCTCTAAGAACTGTTAAGCATTTAATGAATGGGAAACAAGAGCCATTCATGAAGACTGACAAAAATATTACTGCTTGCTTCTTAAGTGAAGTACATCCTGACTTTGTTTTAATATAAAATTACTTAACATTTTTAACGTTATCTATTCACAAATAGGGACTGACTGATATAAATCAGTTGAGAATTATCAAGGGAGCCACTTAATTTTAAAATCAATGAAAGCAATTTGTAATCTTTAATCATTTGATTTCTGATGGATAAATGATCATTCTTTGGCCAACATTTATCCCCAGCAGACAGGCTTTCTGCACATTAAAGCAACAACAACAACAACAACAACAACAACAAAAGCATTATAAATATTCTCACATGCTTCTGCAGTAAATCTACTGCAGTTAAAACTGTAGGACACTTGTGGAAGAAGCAGAGCTCACAGGGATTGTCTGAAAGCCTCCAAGGATATGCTATGAGCCTCTGTGGGGAGAGGCTGCAGGCATGTAGGGATCAAAAGTAGGCTTTGCTCAATTGATGCTGGCTTTGCGCATCTTAGTAAGGTACTTCCCAGGGTGTCATGCTGTTGTTTTGCTGTTCTAAGAATTATTTCTAGTACTAGTGACAAGAGACCTCTTCATCATAATTTCTTTTTCCTGTCTGAAAGGGACTTTCTTCCCTTAAAAATTTGTGTGTGTGTGTGTGTCTGTGTGTGTGTGTCTGTGTGTGTGTGTGTGTGTGTGTGTGTGTATGATGCTGAAGATTAAGTTAAGCTCCGGGCTTTGTACAAGCTAGGCAAGCTATCCTCCACTGTGTTATACCACCAGCCTGGAAGGGAGTGCCACAGGATAAAGGAGATCCTGGCAAGAGCTTCGGTTTCAGTAGGGAATTCCTTACTGGAAAGTTGAAGCTGCATACAACCAGAAATCCTGGTTTCCCATTGAAGAAGAACTTCCAAGTAAAAGCTCAATCTGTGTAGTTCTTGATTCCTTGAAAATAGGAAAGAGTAGTTATATGCTTGCCAGGTTACTCATTAAAGCAGAATGAAGTTACCTTTGCTTTCCACTTACTGGTGGCATGTTCTACTTCTTCCCTAAATACACTTAGTATACTTGCTGTGCACATACAGAGTCTCAAGTCAGGCTGCAAGAGTTCAGCTCACACTTTTGCTACTTATTAGCTGCATGACTCAGGGTAAGTTACTTAACCTCTCAGTGCCCCAGTTTCTTCATTTTCAAACCAGGAATAATAATAGCAGTGCCTAATGTATTGAGTTGTCAAGATTACGTGAACTCGAACGTTTCACTTAACTTAGAACTCCTTTGGTTAGAGGAGACAGAAACCTGACTTAAACTGACTTGAAAAAAAAAAGGATTATTGACTTATATAACCTAGAAGTCTGGTGATCATTTTTTTCTTCTTCCATTGGCCCTGCTTTACAAATACAAAATTTTAACTTAATTCTATGTGCTTCTTTGGGGATCAAGGGAGGGACAAGGGGATGGGAGAGGGGAGTGGAAGGGGAAGGTCAGTAAGAATGCAGTATGTCATCAGGAAACCTATTTCTCTGTATGTTAATATAAACAATCCTGTGCCTTCATTGTCTGAAGTGTATAAAGTACAATAATAACGATGCATCAACTTCATAGACTTATTGCAAAGATTTAAATGAGTTTATGTGTGGGAAGTGCTTCCAGCAGTGCTTATAAGGCATATAATGTTATATAAATGTTATTTATTTATTGTTAGTGTTAATTACTTTAATATCTTTTTAGGTTTTTCTTTTACGTCTTCTTGTTTCTCTGACTATTACCTTTAACCCTTAACTAGTTTGTTTTCCTACTATCCCTCCCTTACTACGCCATACCTTCCATACGCACTGCAATCTGTTATCACTCTTTCCAGCTACAGAGTCCAATGACTCTTACCTTTTGCAGTGCCAGATTGGGTTTCATATGAGGTACAGACAAACAAAAACACAAAGGATTTACACTAAATGTTGCAAGTTATAAAATGAAGGCTGCCAACAGATTTGGAAGAAGAAAAGAGTAGAGGGTGATACGATTGGAATATATTATCTACCTGTATAGAAGTGTCACAATAAAATCTGTTTACTTTGTGTACTCAATATATACAGAATTATTTTGAGAAGCCCATAATGAGAGCATGCATGATATGCGGTCATTATCTCAGGAGACACAATATATGTATTTGCCATAAGTTGACAATAAAACAAAAAAGTAAAAATACAGGCAGATATAGCTGTCAACCCATGAAGAGATTGCATTTCATCTCCAAGCTGGAAGTCTTTCCCCAACTCTAGAAACAGAGTAAGAGAATGGAACAAAAAAGTTTTTATTGCTATGAGGGGAGAGTCTCAAACTTTGTATCTAGTCATCTTTCTAATTAATGTCACTTTCCATTACTTTCCTCACCATATTTTTTAATTCTCTCTCATTATTTTAATATAAATTATAATATTACCACAGTTATAAGATTAAGGCTAGGGTTGCCATGATATTTTAGCTAACCTGGGCTACTTAGTGATTTTTATAGTGAACTGGGCTACAGAGCAATATCCTGTCTCAGCACACACACTCACACACACACACACACACACACACACACACA
>JADRCC010099252.1:0-11136 GCA_019843855.1 Hylomyscus alleni
TTTTTGAAATTTCTGCTTCTTTTTCTTGGTCATTTCTGGAAAAAAAAGATTTTTCAATCTATTTTCTACTCTATAATATACTTAAATAAAATAGAAGTTTAGTTTTCCATCTCTATAACTCAATATTGATGTTTTCTGCATAGTGAATAGTCAACATTTCCATTCTGAAATAAAATCACTTAGATGTTGTCATCTTGAGTGCTGTGAATCATCACCATGATCACCATGATCACCATGATCACCATCATTTATTATTATTATTATTATTATTACTATTATTATTACTATTATTATTACTATTATTATTTGTTGTTGCTGTTGTTGTTGTTGACTTCAAATTAGCTTAGGCTACTTTAGCTAGCTTAGAATTATCTCAGAGGAAAATCTTGATTGAGGAAGTTCCTAGACCATCTTAGCCTGTGGACATGTCTAAGAGAATTGTCTTGGTTATTAATTGATACCAGAGGGCCCAGTCCACCTTGAGTGGCACCATTTCAGGGCAAGTGATTCTGGGTTATCTAAGAAGTAAGTTCCATGTAAGCTTGTGTGTGAGCTAACAACTTCATTTTTCTTCCATGTTTTCTGTTATATTTTCTTGGCTGAGAGTGAGTCTTGTCACATGCAATGCTACATATAATAACAAATGGGGCTGCTTTTGAGTTCGTGCTTTGAGTTCCTATCCTAGCTTCTTCCAGTGATAGACTGTGACCTGGAAGAATATGATAGAATAAAACCTTTCCGAACCCAAGTTGCTTTTGGTCAAAGTGTTTCATCACTGCCACAGAATGGAAATTCGAATTGACTCTTTTTAGTTATCGAACACATTGCAACCCCTCAACAATTGATGGGGAATATCAAAAGACAGCAGTGAGTTAGTGGAGACTGAGCAAAATCTCATCTGTCAGTTCCAGACTCAAACCATTTATAGCCAGCTTTTTCCAAACTCCTGGAGTATCCTCAGATTATTCTTTTAATTTGAAGGACTGCTTCAATATGTCATTTAGAACATACATGTTGTACATCTGTTTATGTTGGCAGAACATGAGATTGAACCTACGGCCTCAGGTATGCTAGGCAATGTTCTAGCACTATTACAGCCACAGCCTAAGTATATGTTTGTTAGTGCCCTGATGATTCCAAATATTTTTTCCTATAAGGAACAGAAAGCAGAAACATTTCTATATCTTTATTTACTGACACATTTTTTTTTCACACACAACAGACCTTGGGCATCATTTTGGAAAACAAACCATATTTTTAGGGCCAACTCACAGCAGTGTTGTTGGCAAGTGAAAATAAGGATAAACTAGAAATTCGGTGTGTACTATCAAAATGCCCTGATAGCACCCAGAATAACAGATCCTATTTCTTGTTATAGGTGTCATGGTATTACCAAATATTTCCACAATTATCCATATGATTGATTGACAGAATATTATTTCATTGTGGCAATAAATTTAATTCATTTAGTTATAAGGTTGACTCGTAATTTCCATATGCCATAGTGGCTTTTCTAAGTTCTTTTGGTTAAGTTTTCCATACTGGATACTATATCCTGTACTGACTTTAAATGTTTCCATTTATTTTGAAATTCATTAAAACCGTTCTTTCCCTAGCAAGGTGAAAGTCTCTTTGAGCTGGGGAGGTGGTTCAATATGTTTGAGAGTCCTTATTTTTTGCAAAGAACTGGGGTTAGAGTCCTAGCACCCACATTGGACAGCTTACAAACTTAGCATTCCCCTATGTTGGGTCATCCAACCTCCACAGGACCAAGGGACTCCCCTCCCATTAATGCTAGATAAGGCAGTCCTTTGCTAAATATCCAGCTGGAGCCATCAGTCCCCCATATATGCTCGTTGGTTGGTGGTTTAGTCTCTGGGAGCTTTCGAAGTTCTGGTTTGTTGATATTGTTGATCTTCCTATGAAGGGGTTTGCAACCCCTTCATAGGAAGATCAGCATCCATATCTGTTTTGGTCAGGCTGTGGCAGAGCCTCTCAGGAGATTGCTATACCAGGCTCCTGTCAACATCACTTCTTGGCATCAGCAATAGTGTCTGGGTTTGGTGTCTGCAGATGGGATGGATTCTTAGGTGGGGCAGTCTCTGGATGGCCTTTTCTTCAGATTCTGCTTCACTCTTTGTCTCTGAATTTCTTTTTGGCAAGAGAAATTCTGGATTATTATTTTTGAGGTGGGAGAATGGCCCCATTCCTTAACTTGGGGCCATGCCCATCTACTGGATAAGGTCTCTACAGGTTCTATTTCTCCTTTGTTGGATATTTCAGCTAATATCCTCTCTTTTGGATTCTGGGAACCTCTTGGGTTCATGACATCTGGGACTTTCTAGTGGATACCCACAGTTCCACCTCCTCCACAGCAACAAAGTTCTGTAATGCAAAGTGCACTGTCAATAGGACAAAGTGACAACCTTCATATTGAGAAAAGACCTTTACCAACCCAACATCTGATAGAGGACTAATATCCAATATATACAAAGAACTCAAGAAGTTAGAATGCAGAGAACCAAATAACCCTATTAAAAATGGAATACAGGACTAAACAAAGTATTCTCAACTGAGTAATCTCAAATTGTTGAGAAACACTTAAATAAATGTTCAACATTCTTAGTCATCAGAGAATTGCAAATCAAAACAAGCCTGAGATTCCACCTCACACCAGTTAGAATAGCAAAGATCAAAAACTCAGGTGTCAGCAGATGCTGCCAAGGATTCAAGGAAAGATGAACACTCCTTCATTGCTGATGGGATTGCAAGCACGTGCAACCACTCTGGAAATCAGTCTGGCAGTTCCTCAGAAAATAGGACATAGTACTACCAGAAGACCCAGCTATACCACTCCTGGGCATATACCTAGAAGATTCTTCAACAGGTAACAATAACACATGTGCCACTATATTCATAACAGCTGTATTTATAATAACCAGAAGCTGGAAACAACCCAGATGTCCCTCAGTAGAGGAATGGATACATAAAACATGGTACATTTACACAATGGAGTACTACTCAACTATTAAAAACAATGACTTCATGAAATTCACAGACAAATGAATGGAACTAGAAAATATCATTCTGAGTGATGTAACCCAGTCACAAAAGAACATACATGATATGTACTCACTGATAAGTGGACATTAGGCAAAAATCTCAGAAAACCCATAATACAACTCACAGGCCATATGAAGCTCAAGAAGAAGGAAGACTGCACTGAAGTGTGGATGCTATAGTCCTATTCAGAAAGGAGAAGAAAGTAATATTGGGAGTTAGAGGGAAAGAGGGTTCTGGGAGGGAGAGAGGAGGGAGAGGAAAAAAGGGGGTACTGGTTCAGATGCGGGAGGAGATTGGTAAGAAGTACGGAGAGTCAGGAATTGTATGTATTCAATTATGAACAGGGTAGTCTCATCTTGCCCTCCTAAATATTAGTTGCTGATGAGTTCTAGCTGAAGGCCATTTAGTGTCTCCATTTGTGTACCCCAAGACTCCAATAGATGGTTCAAAACCCATAGATACACAGAGAATTCTGCTTAATCTCAATGGATCTAAAAAAAAAAAACAAAACCCTGAAATGTTTGAAGGAGAATTTTAGGGAAGAGAGGTATCAACAGGAGTAGGAGGAGGATTGGTGATAGTGGGTGGGAACAGTATTCATAAAACAGATTATATTTCAATAAAATTGTCAAGGAACAATTTCATTTAAGAGAAGAGGTTGAAATAAAGTAATCTTTATAGAATGCATGACTTGAAGTAATTTGCTATTAGACAACTATAGTCCAAACATGTTACTTATCAAACATCACATTAGAATTATGGTAAAAAAAAGTAAAAACTTATACTATTTTGGTTTTAGCAAGATTTTACAGACATACATATGCACAGACACACACACACACACACACACACAAACACACACAAAATCACACAGACACACACTGTTCCTATATGTTGGTTGTATGTAGGTGATCTTGTGTTTGAGAGTAGATATGGACCCAAAGGTTAACAACAGCGTCTTCCCCTATTGCCTGCCATCCTTTGGGCTTTTTGAGACAACATATTTTGTGCCTGAAACTAGTCATTTCAGTTTGACTGGCTGGTCATTGAACCTTTGAAATCCTTGTTTCATCTTCACAAGTATGCATAAAACAACAACAACAACAATAAAAGAAACAAAGGAAAAACACTCTCTTCCCATGTACCCTATCACATCACCACATACTAAGGCTGGTCTTAATTATCAACAAAAAGAACAGAAAACCCACATACACATGGAAGCTGAACAATGCTCTATTCAATGATAACTTTGTCAAGGAAGAAATAAAGAAAGAAATTAAAGATCTTTTAGAATTTAATGAAAATTAAGACACATCATACCAAAACTTATGGGACACAATGAAAGTAATGGTAGGAGGAAAACACATAGCTCTAAGTGCCTCCAAAAAGAAACTGAAGAGAGCCTACACTAGCAGCTTGACAGCACAACTGATAGCTCTAGAACAAAAAGAAGCAAATAGACCCAAGAGAAGACAGCAGAAAATAATCAAACTAAATAGAAACATAAAAGAACTATAGAACGAATCAACAGAACCAGAAGCTGGCTCTTTTGAGAAAATCAACAGGATAGATAAGCCAGACTAACCAGAAGGCACAGAGACAATATCTAAATTAACAAAATCATAAATGAAAAGGGAGACATAAAAAGGAAGTATATCTTAAAATAACTATTCCATTTGTTGAATATCAACAGTTGAAAGTATTAAAATAATGTTCTACAAACATCATGGAAATACTGATAATTTTCTCACTGTGCTTGCAATTAGCATTTTCTTAATGTTTAACTTCAAAGAGTTTTTGCAGTTTTGAAATTTTTATAATATAGTTACTGATAAAATAATTTCTCTCTTAGAAACACTGATAATCTTTTTTAAGTGAACTGATTATTAGACAATGTACACAAATATATAATGTGTTTTAAATACTCTCTTACTCTTTCAAGGGGTATCATATAAGGATTTATGAGTATATTTCTCAGTGATTTATTTTTAATTTTTATGCTCTTTTACTATGCTTAACTCCCAAGGAATATTTTGTATGTTTTGAAACAATTTAGTATTCAACATTAGATATAGAATTCTCTGTTAAGGATAGAATTAAATACTCATTAATGATATTTTTAGGGTATGAAAGAATATGAACATAAAAATTGTACAAATTTTTATATATTATTTGATTCTCAAAATACCCAATATTATTAATATGTTTGATGTATAAAATGCACTTAAATAATAAAAAAATTTAGGTTAAAATAAAGAACCCTGTTTTTTACATGTGTTCTGAAGATCCAATCTCAAGTTGTAGTCCTGAGCCATCTAGCTACCCAGCTCCTTACTCTTTCTGTTTATTCCATTATTCAATGTACTTTTGCTTGAATGTAACAGAGCCATTTAGGAGAAAAATATATTCAAGCTATATTAAGCATTAAGATAATTTGAAAACTCATTAGAGCAGCACAAACTGAATTTCAAACAAAAATTGACATGGGTATGCAAGTCACAATATTCCTGTCTCCTTTTAACTAGAGCCTTTGTCATTTGTCAACACTTCCCAGTTAAAAAAAAAACAACACTGGCACATTTCCCTTCACATCACCATTCCTGATCTACTCACCTTATGGAGAGAACTCAGTGGGCATTAAAAAATAAAGAGTATAAGGAAATCATACAGTATGGTATATTGCTTATGATCTAAATCAATAAAAGATTATTATTGCCATTCATGATTACTGAGCAGTGGGGATCTACATAAAATATTCCATACCCATTACTAGGTATAGATTTACTAGTCTTAAAAACAGAACATCTAGCCACAGGATTGAGGATCAGGTTCAGTTGGTAAAGTGATTGAAGATTTTTAAAACATAGGTTTTAAAAAAGTTGGACATGTTAGTGTGTGCTTATGATCTACTTAGAAGACTCAGATAGAGGCATGTCCCTGGTCTTATACGCACATATGCATATATATGCTGTATGCTACCCTACGTCAGTTTCAAGGCAATGGTAGATCTTATATTAAAAAGAAAGGTAGAAAGGTGGAAAATAACTAAGGTTGACTTGTTGCCTCCACTTCCATTTTTATACACATGCACCCACTATACACACACATATTGAGAGAGAGAGACAGAGACAGAGACAGAGACAAGAGAGAGAGAGAAAGAAAGAGTCAAGAATGCATAGACATCATATAAAATTGCTGAGTTTATATCATAGAGTTGTCTGCATTGGTTTGTTTTAGAAAAGTAGCAAACAGCAGAAAGTGACCACTGTGTTTATAAAACACCAAAGCACCATTTGGTATCACAAAGAAGTATAATGAAAATTCTGTCCTTGGTAACAGAATGGCTAAGGAAAGGGAAGGAATAAAGAAGAAGCGAAGCAAGATCTGAACTTCAAATACTCTCCAGATAAAGAGATTGCTGACTGTGTGAATCAAACCCCGGCCTTGTCCAAAGCCATGGTCAGAAAAATTTTCTGTTCTCTTCTTGCCTGCTCTTCTTTGACAAGCCAAACTGTAAAGGGTAGTAATAAAAGCCCACATTTTGTATCAAACCATGCTTGCGTATGGACAGTCTTTCCAGCATCTATTAAATTTCACTTTTCTTTTTAAAAGATTTTATATTAATTCATCTATTGATTGATTGAGTGTGTGTGTGTGTGTGTGTGTGCGTGTGTGTGTGTGCGTGTGTATGTACATGTTTGCCATAGCTAAAGAGAGTTTGACAGTCGGTAGCTTCTAGAAAGGCAGAGTCTCTTTTCTTCAGTGATGTGGCCCTGTGTAGGTCAACAATGCTCTATATATAGTACAACATATATTTGGTTTCAACATGTTATTAAAAAACAAACAATAAACACTCTATTTTTTTAACCAAAAATATTACTACTTTACAGTTTTGAGTATAGAGAGCTACTCTGTGGATGTACTCTGACTGGGTGTTTCTGTTTAGTTTTCTATATTTTAATGAGACTTACTTGTACATATATTTGTTGCCAGCTTATTCCAAAAAACTTGAGGAATTCTTACCCCAGTTCAACAGTTCTCTAACATAGTATATTAATTTTTAAGGCCACCAAGTCCCTCTTACCAACTGTGTTAATTTAATCTCATCTTAGTTCTTTTCATCCAGTTCTTGCGCAGTCCCGATTCGTGCCTGTGTTCCACTTCCTAGAACTACTGACATTTTGGTTTGTGTTCAGTGATTTCTTGCTGTGATCTTTAGTATCTGACGTGTTGGAACACCATCATTATCCTGTTTCTAACTCCAGTTATAACGTCCCTAACAAAAGTGAATCATTGAAGTGAAGTCTCTTAATAGAGACATTACTGTGGTAATAAAAGATGTAAATTGCAATTTCCAACAATCTACAAGAGCAATGACATGACGGAAACAGTGACCGGTCCTTTGATGAACTGCAAGCAGATTTCTATACGGTGTGGTCGGATTTGTCACTTAAGCAAGGAAGAATAGAAACTCAGTAGTTTATAACTAGGTTTATGAAAGTTCTATGTGTCTGTGAATGTGTGTATATATGTATGTGTATACAGGTTCCCACAGAGGCCAAAAGGAATCAGATCCTCTGAAGCTGAACTGTGAACCCCACTAATAGGGGCTGGGAACCAAAATCTTGCCCTCTAGAAGAGCAATGAACAGTCTTAACCTCTTATTCTCTCTGGCACAAAGGGCAACATCTTAAATGAAGAGAATTAGAACAGGAACTTAGGCAAATGTAGATTGAGGAAGGAGAATGAAGAGGTAAAGTTGTTATAGCAAGTTCAACTGAACATGTGTGAAGGAAAAAAAGGAAACACATTCTGAGGATGTGATGCTAACATTGACTTAAAAGCTCTGAAAGATTTTTCAACCATCTTTCTTTCTCAAATACTAACAGAAAATCTTCTTATACCTTCCAAGTGTCCTCTGCTTCAAATTCTCACTTGCCTGTGTCTGTCCCTTCCACTTCTTGACATTGTTTGTTTAGCTTGTCACAGGTCCTCCTAACCCCCTGACATACAGGGTAGCCTCAGATCTGACTCCCTTTAAATTCATTTGCCAAAACAAACTTCTATACACAAACAGATCTTAATCCCTCCTTGACTCTGGTGTCCCTGTTCCTGATAATCTCTGCCATAATGAAGGGTTGATAATGTGGCTTTAATATTGCCAATATTCCAGCCTCCATCTCCATCTTCTGTGGAAGCCTTCAAAGCTTTTTGCATGTTTTCTGGAAATTTCTTATAAACTAATACATGATTTCACTGAAGTGGGAAATAATAGATCACAAATCTTTCACCTACATTCTTCAAATGTGTGAAAAGTTTAGGCTTTTATTCTTAAAACCTCACCAAGAGCAGCTTTCTACACAGCCATCCTTAAGACCATTATTACTTTCCCATAAGTGAGCAAACTGCCAAGCCCCAGGGAGAATAGCTTTCCCCCAAATTGAAAATTATTCTAGGGCAATTTTTACAACATGCAATTTTAAGTTAGCATCTGGTTTTCTAACTTTTCATGAAAAGAAATTCTTTTCTGAAAACAACACTATACATTTCTTGTATGATGAGGTTGGCTTGTGCTCTTTTGAGAGAGTCCAGTCAGTCATTCTCACCCTGGCAGCCACAGCCTTACTTTAAGCATCTTGTCTCTACAGGCTGTTGGGTTTCACATGCCTGCTCTGCAATGGAGCACAGGGGCGCCTGCTGCTTATCTTACTCTGCCTAATATGGCATGAAAATCTGCCTAGTGGGGTACCTTTCTAACTGTTAGCGCCTTCAGAGACTTTGATGCTTCTCATACCGTGAATGAGCTGTGTCGATCTGAGTGATGTCAGACATCTAAGAGGCTGCACATGTTCCTCGAGTGCCTTAAGTATCTCACCCTTATTAATTGGTCCACTAGACCATGTGCATTCTTGTTTTACTTGAGCTTATCGTTTTGCCTCTCTTTAAAGGAACTTTCTGGAATGTAGAAGTCAAACCTTTTATGACCCTCTTGGACTCTGGGCTCAAATCGTCATTGGCAGCATTATCATTTAATAACGCTAAACCCATTCAGAAATTGTTGTTCTGGGGAGATGGCTTAATCAATAAACATGAAGACATAGGTTTGACTCCCAAAATCCACATAAATGGCCATGCAGTTGTGGCATGCTTATAATCCCAGAATTAGTAAAATGGGATGTAGAGGCAGGGGGATCCCTAGAATCAACTACAAACTATCCTGGCCTACTTGGGTATGGTCTAGAAACCCTGACACAAACCAAAAATGGGAGAGGACTGAGCAGTAATTACCTGATGTGTTTTGGCTTCTACACAGAAGTATGTACTTACACCACACTGTTTCTATATCCCTTTATCTCAGCAAGGAATTGGTTGTGAAGGCAGCATTAAAGTTCCTAAAATAACTTCCCCAAACTCATCTTTGTTTTTATTTACGTTTGCTGGTGGTGAAGGGCTGCCTATGATGTCCAGAGGAGGGTTTGGCCTCATCTCCCACTACAATTCTAGGCTCTTGTGGATGTTGAAAGCAGCACTCCAGTGCTCTGGGAAAGCATCAGTCACTCTAACTGCTCAGCCACTGCTTCTCAACCCCACTCAAAGACCAGTGTCAATCTTCTTGTATCTATTGAGACCTGATCTACAGAGGTAGAGGCTCACAGCCATCCATTGAACTGAGTACAGGGTCCCCAGTGAAGGAGATAGAGAGGGAACCAATGGAGTTAAAGGGTTTGCAGCCTCTTGGGACGAACAACAATATGGACTGACCAATGCCCTCAGAGCTCCCAGGGACTCAACCACCAACCAAGGACTATACATGGTGGGACTGATTGTTCTGGCAGCATGTGTATAGTAGAGGATGGCCAAGTTGGTCATCAATGGGAGGAGAGGCCCTTGGCCCTGTGTAGGTTCTGTGCCCCAGTGTAGGGGAATGACAGGGCTGATAAGTGGGAGAGGGTGGGGTGGCAGGCACAGGGAGGGGGGAGGCAACAGGGGTTTGTTCTTGTTGTTTTTGATTGTTCATTAAATATTATTTAGGAAAAAAAAAGACCAGTGTCAAGCAGCTCTCATTACTGTTAGAAAGAACTTTTTCTCTCAAATTCAAGAGATAATAATACAAATGCTTTATAGCAATGGCTCTCTCTCTTCCTAATGTTGTCAAACTTTAATATAAGTTTTGCATGTTGTGGTTACCCCCAACCATAAAATTATTTTGTTTCCACTTCATAACTCTAATTTTGCGATAGTTAAGAATAGGGATGTAAATATCTGATCTTTGAGCCCTGTCAAAGGTCCTTTTGATTTCCCAGAGGGTACAAGACCCACAGGATAAGAACCACTGTTTTATAGTAACATAGATTGTCTAAGGCATCCAGCATTCCTTAAATAAACTGACAGGTTGTGTTGTATGTATATGCACATGTGTGTGCAGATGCATGCATAAAGACTAGAGGACCTGAAGTGTGCCGCTATACAATATTCTTCTATCTTATCCCATTCAGACAGTCTTTCATTAAACCTGAAGTTAACCTGGCAGCTAGCAAGTTCGTGAGCACTCTGATATCTCCACAGTGCTAGGAATACGGAATGCACAAGGTAGCACTAGGTTTTTATAAGAGGGCTTGGGGAGGTGAACTTAGGTCCTCATGTTTTTACTGTGCAGGCTTTCAATCGCTGAGTTGTCTCTGTAGCTCTAAAATGAGGTTCCAATGTTAGGTTCACATTAAGGGGCCTTGAATCCTAGGTGACCACTGCTAGGCTCTAGATTCAGCAGCTTGTGCCCCTGCAAAGGTATTTGGAACGCTTCCCAGTTTGTGTGCAGCCAAAGCTGGAGGGAGTAGAGTGATAATTAACAAAGTGTCAGACTGGATAATGGGAGGAACTGTAAAGACACTAAAATGTTGTTACCAAGGCCCAGACGCACCTGTGAAAACAGGAAGTTAATTTGTGTGAAGAAAATCACACAGGGTGGAGGAGGCAAAGCATGTGAGATTTCCTTTAAAAAATTCATACTAGACAGAAACAAAAATCTACACACACACACACACACACACACACACACACACACACACACACACA
>JADRCC010099255.1:0-17027 GCA_019843855.1 Hylomyscus alleni
TCTTCTACCCCTGAGATTCTCTCTTCTATCTCTTGTATTCTGTTGGTGATGCTTGCATCTATGACTTCTGATTTCTTTCCTAGGTTTTGTATCTCCAGGGTTGTCTCTCTTTCTGATTTCTTTATTGTTTCTATTTCCATTTTTAGATTCTGGATGGTTTTGCTCATTTCCTTTACCTGTTTGATTGTGTTTTCCTGTAGTTCTTTAAGGGATTTTTGTGTTTCCTCTTGAAGGGCTTCTAGCTGTTTACCTGTGTTCTCCTGTATTTCTTTGAGGGTGTTATTTATTTATGTCTTAAGGTCCCGTATCATCATCGTGATAAGTGATTTTATATCTGAATCTTTCATTTCCAGTGTGATGGTGTGTCCAAGACTTGCTATGGTGGGAGAATTGGGTTCTGATGATGCCAAGTAACCTTGGTTTGTGTTGTTTATTTTCTTATGCTTGCCTCCAACCATCTGGTTATCTCTAGTGCTATATGCCCTTGCTAAATCTGACTGGAGTCAGTCCTTCCTGTGATCCTGGTTGTATCAGAACTCCTCAGAGTCAGGCTGTCTCTGTGATCCTGTGATTCTGGGATCCTGTGACCCTGAGCTTGTTAGAGCACCTGGGAGTGCAGCAGCTTCCTCTGGGTGTTGTGGGACTGACTGTGGAGCCTGGGCCGAAGGTCTGCTCAGGACACCAGCACAGAGAGACCAGAAGGAACATGATCCACTCTGCTAGCAGAGTTCCTGTGTGCCTGGTCCCGCAGGTCCCAGTTACTTCCGGTGTTGGGACAGATGTTGTGTCCTCCTCACCTCTGATCCTGAGAGTCTCAGAGCACCTGGGAGTGGAGCTTCCTCTGGGTGTTGTGGGACTGGCTCTCAATTTTTTAAAATTACAAATATTGCATGAAAATAATTAAACTTCACAACTGAAACACCATGTTAAAGTTCAAATGTTGTAGCAATTTAATCCCAGTTATCTAATACAGCCACTTCAAATGAGAAACATTAATAAGTCTTTTCCATTTATGGACTATGGTCTCTGTTTTAAAGGAGATCATCTCAAAGACATGGTTACCTGTTATAGAAAAGTAATATTACCATGAAAATTATAAGTAGTAATTGACTGTAATGAACATTTTGAAGCAGAAAGTTTTAGCAAAGAATGAGAAATCATTAAAAAATAAACCTGGTAGCTCTTCCAAGAAGAGTGGCATGCTAGTATAAAAGGTATCTGACCACAGTAGAAAAAAAAATCCAGACAATATACTAAATTTTTCCATGTTTAATAATGAAAGAAATAAGGAATTAACATTCAAAGGAATGGAGAATGTCACACAGTGACATGGAGTACATTTTCCACAGCAGATGGGAGCAAGAGGTGGAAAACTATACTTTCACCCAATAAGGCCCTGTGAGAGACCAGAACATTCTGTTGTAGTCTTACAAAGACTGACTAGAATGATTGCACAGAACAAAGTCCAAAGAAATACAAAGAGATGTGCTTA
The DNA here is from genome assembly GCA_019843855.1 of Hylomyscus alleni. NCBI lineage: Eukaryota > Metazoa > Chordata > Mammalia > Rodentia > Muridae > Hylomyscus > Hylomyscus alleni. Next base: position 1,493 of record JADRCC010099255.1, read on the forward strand.
CTATTGAGAGAACAATATTCAAACATCCCAACAGTAAAGATATGCAATAGGCAGTATTGTCTGGTTTTATTCAGAATTTTAGACTAGTAAACACTTGGAATTTTTTTTATTAGATATTTTCTTTATTTACATTTCACATGTTATCTCCTTTCTTCATTTCTCCTCCAAATCCCCACCCCCACCCCACTTCACATCCCTCTTCCCCCTGGTTACTAACCTACCCACTCCTGATTCTCTGTCCTGGTATTCCTCTACACTGGGTCATCTAGACTTTGTAGGACCATTGATGTGCCACAAGGCCATTGTCTGCTACATATGTGGCAGGAAATTTTATAGGCTGGTCAGGAAGAACAAAAAATAAGTGTGGCCTAGTAAGCATTCACTAATGACATTAGTATGACTCTGTTGGAATGGATAGTTGTGGATCAAAACAATGAAGAAAGGCCTAAAGGACATTCTGTAACTCTTTAAAGATGCACCAGAATTGAACTTCCTGCTCAGGGAAACATTCTCTCCTTTTTGACAAATGAGTTCCACTAAAATAGCCATAGCTCAGTCTTCAGTATCAAAACTCACTTTGACAGCAGATCTTACTAAGTGGTCATATTTGTCCAGGGAAGCAAACTGCAAGTGTTGTGGGGGTCCTAACAGCTTCAACAAAATGTTCACAGGACATTCTGAAGACCAGACCAAAATGTGGTATGAAGTTTGAGCCTATACAGAATAGGCTTAATGGGGCTATGGGAAGTTGAGCTTTGGAAGTGGACCTGCAAAGGGGATAATAGATAGTGGAGTAGTAAAAAATATCCTACTGTATTAAATAAAGTTATAGATAATTTGCAAAGTCAGAGCAAAATACAAACTCTAATATAAATATAAAAATATAAATAAATATTTATTAACATCACTGATCAAATGTTGCCTGAGGGACCATCCAGCAATACAATGTTTATGTAATATCATGTTTGGAGCTTCTATGCTGGATTTCAAGTTTTTCTTGGCTTCAGTACTCCCCTCTACTTCCTGACATCTTCCTTTATACTACTGATTTTTATCTTGTGCTTGTCACACTCCTAACTTGTAGACATGTAACTTTTTAAAACAGCAGCTCATATCTGAAAGTGTTTTTACCCAGTTAAATGTGTGGATTAAATCTTTGCAGGGATGTTGCTGGATCCTTGACTCTATGAGGATGGGATTTTTATATTTTACATTAGGAGATAGAAATAAATCTTGGAGACCAGGGATGGCTTGCTATAGATTGGATATTTATGTATCAGAAGCTTTATTGTATTGTATTAATACAATGGTGATGAGACTTACAAGAAGTAGTACACAGTGGAAGACTCATAGAGAACACCACAGATATAGATTTTATGTGTTATTGACCTTGATTACTTCCCATTGTAGCAATAAGCCTAAACTCTGGATTTTCAAGCTTCCTGTCTCACAGTATGATATGACAGACAGGTCCCAGACATTATATTGAGGATTATGATCTGATGCAATAAAAAGGTCCTTTCTGAATTGTAGTCCTATTTGGAATTTGAAACCCCCAGACTATGGGTTGTATAAACTTCATTATAAAATACCAAGATTCAACTATTTTTAGAGCAATTGAAAATGTAATAGTGCTATACATAAAATCTATGTGATTTACCCATATTTTCAAAAGGGACAATTTTTCCTTCTTTTAGCATCAGAATAGTATATGTCATGTAATATCATATGGTCATAATCCATTCATCCATTAGTGAGATAACTGCATATTCATTTGGAAATTTCTAGAGGGTGATCAATAAGCCCTATAGCCTTTCTTCACTATCTTATATTCTCTTTGCTTTGTGTTTCCTTCACTGGATAATTTGAAATGTCTTGCCTTCCAACTTAGCAGGTCTTTTTTGCATGTGTGAGATATTCATTGAAATTATAAATTATCACCTCAGCTCCTTTGTTGTTAGCTTTAAACTTCTAATTTTTTCTTATTTTCTGATTTTATATTTCTACTGAATTTAAGTTCTTTTTCATATGCTCTTTCCTGATTGTATTTTCTTGTTTACTTCTATATAGTAGTCATATCCCAGTATAGTATACTCCAAAGTGTACACAGCACTAACTGCACATATTTACACAAACATGCACACATACAATTTTATGAATACATACTTTATTAAATTTAAGCATTCATCCTGTGTTAGTCCATCATTCTTGAACTCTTAGATAAAATATCTGAATTTGCATGATTCTCTTTTGACTTCCTTGTATTTTCTTAGCAAATATGTTGTCAGTTTGATCCAATATTTTTTCATGAAGCTCTTATGAATATTTGCATTTTATTTTTTAAAAGCATTCATTGATACTTCTCCACCATATCTGAACATCAATTCTATCATACAGTTGAGAGGTTTTCAATAACTCAAAATGTTAATATATATGTCTTCTCTTACCAAAAATGATGAAACTTTCAAGTTTAGCCTTCAGAGAGATAATAGCGTTTTGATGATATTGTAAGATTAAGTTTTCAAACTGTACTGTGGGAACTTAGACTTTAGTTAAACTCAGTGGGACACCAGCATCTTCCAGAACCTAGAAACAATGGGAGACCAGCAGCTCCCTAGAACTCAGAAACAAGGAGACCAGGATGACCTGGCAGAGAGAAGGTAACAAATGACTGCCAGGTAGCTAACCTGCCCCTGAACCCTAAGGAGAGCCAGCACCAATCAAAAACCACCCCGTACCTTCCCCTTACCCCAGTCTTCCCTTTTGCCCCAGCAATTGTACAGAAATAAAAAGCTGCCTAAGACCTTGCTCGGGGCCAGATTCCTCTACCCCTGTGAGGGATATGAGTCTCGCTCCAGCTAGTTGGAATAAAAAGCCTTTTGCAGATTGCATCAAGTCTTGGTGTGTGGTGTCCTCGCTCCCGGGATTTGAGTGTGGGGGTTCCTCCGGGAATCTCACAATATTATTTACAACTTGCCTTAGTTTGGACTTTATTTTTGTGAAGAGACACCATGACCATGGCAACTTGTATAAAGGAAGTAATTTAATTTGGCCCGCTTACATTTTCAGAATATTAGTCCATGATTATCATGGTGGGAAGCATGGCAGCAGGCAGGCAGAGATGGTGATGGAGATGGAGTTGAGCATCGAATGTCTTGATCTACAGGTAGATGAAGGAAATGCTGTGCAAACTGGGCATAGCTGGAGCATAGGAGACCTTAAACCTACCTCCACAGTGACACACAGCAAGGCCACAATTACTCCAACAAGGCCACACTGAATGACCCCTCAAGAGAGGAGACTCTCACTCTAGTCTCAGGATTACATGACCCCCCATGAAACTCATGAGAGACCGAACTTCCTGAAAACACACGAGGTTTATTCGGGAAACCAGTGCACTGGGGCTGAGCTTGTAATCCATACAGGGGCAGAGGAGTTCGACCCCTATCTCAAGAAGTGTAGGGTATTTAAAGGAAAAAACAACAAACTAGGGGGAGTAAGGGGAATTCCAAGCCAACTTAGTCAGTCAGTTAGGGAGAGGAACATATTCATTTTAGGAATGTAATCTTACTGAATCATCTACCGGTCAGCAGGGTGGAGAGTCTGGTGAACCAGTTGACCTTCATTCCTAGTTCCCCCCTCACTGTGGTTCAGTCAGGAGGGGCAGGTCTTGGGAACCAGAGCCCTGGGGCTCTGAGTTAGCCAAGTTCCTGGAACCCAGAGTTCTGAACTGGCTGACCTGTATTCTTAGTTCTACACAGTCTGCTAGGGGCCATAAAAAAACTTTTTTTATACCTTTCATACTTTTCAACACCTTCTAATACTGTTTATTCTATGGGTCAAGCATTCAAACACATGGGTCTATGGGGACCATACCATTAAATTTCTCTTCCTGGCCCCAATTGATTTGTAATTTGATTATAATGCAAAATATGTTTACTCTGATTTCTTAAGTCTCTATAGTCTATCACAGTCTCATCACTGTTTAAATCTAAAGTTCCAAGTGTCTTCTGAGATGCATGCAATATCTTAACAGTAATCCATTGTAACATGAAAATTAAAAGGCAGATCACAAAGTCCCAACATGGAACAGGATATGCATTACTGTTCCAAATGATAGGGAAAGGAGCACTGTTGCAGCCGCCAGTGGCTACACATGAGCTGAGTCTCTGGAAGAGAGGAAATGGGCCTGAGAAAATAATGGAATTGGGCAGGGTGGGAAAAAATGAGACTGAGTCATGATTTCTGATTAAAGTCCTATGTATATTATCAATCTGGGAATCAAGCAGACAGGGAAAACCCCTCCCCCTGTCAGCCAGCATCCTGTGGCCAAATTAGCATTCCTGGAGGTGAGTGAAGCAATTGAGCAGGTGATAGCTCTTAGCAGGAACTTTGAGAGAAGCAGGGAAGTGGTAGACAAAAGAGCTTTATTTATATCAGGAAGCCTCACCCTGGGTGGGGTGGCTGTTTTGTGGCAAAGCCAGCAGGCTTTTGGCTGAGGGAGGTTACAGAGCCCAGTCAGGAAGTACTGGACCAAAGCAAGGAAAAAGAAAACAAAACACAAGCAAATGAACAAAATCCTACCTTGGCAAACACTGACCTCTGCATCTCTGTGTCTGATGTCAAAGTGCTTTTCAAATCTCTATCTCCTTTCAGTTTTGTTGATTGCAACACAGATCTACTTGTTGGGCTGATTTCATTCCAGTCTGTGTTTTGTGATCTGGCAGGGATCCAACAGATCTGGCATCCTCAACACTTTGGGGTCTTGAAGCCAAGACAAGCTTCACCTCTACAGCTTCACACAATATCCTCTCTAGGTCTCCATGCAAGGGCACCCTTGACACAGTCCTTGTGTTAGCAAATTTCCTTAATCACAGAGGAATGTTCCATAACCTTTTTCTTTTATCCATATGTCCAAAGATTTTGTTGTTGACTGGAACTGTAACATGGCCACCTCATTCAATTCTATCTTCAACAGCTTTCGGTTTTTGATGGTTTCCTTCATCGCCTGAACTCAACTATCCTGTAACTCCATCTGTAGACTAGACTGACTATGAACTCAGATATCTGCATGCCTTTGTCTCCTGAGTGCTGCGATTAAAGGCATGTACCTCCATGCCTAGTGTTAGCATCAGGACATCCAAAGCCTGTGGTGAGGCATGGGTGGGTCCACAGACCTGTTGCCAGGGCAACAACCACCATATTCCCAGAATCCATTGGGCTCATCTCCCACCTTTACCTGTGTTGCTACATCACAACCCATATATATTCGGGGAACATTCCTCCATCTCTCTCTCTCCCCCCTCTTCTCTTTCCATGCCACTTCCCCGCCCCCCGTCTCTATTAAACATCTTACACGTGTAACTGTCTGGGCCTAGTGTGGTATGTTCTGACGCGTCCCACCAAACTAACATATCATTTGGTGCCGACACCCGGGACAGGACGGGTTCGAGTCAGCCAGAAACACTCTGCTGCCCTGCAGTGGGCAGCGAGTTCATAAAGCCCTCCAAGAGCCACTGCTGCCGCGATCCCCGCAGCTCCCAGCACAGCCACCTCCGCTGCCGTGTGGTGGCCACCACTGCTCTGCCGAGAACTCAACACCACCAGCCGCAGGAGACCCTGAATCTGTTCCTGCTGCCACATAAGAACTTCAACCACGTGAGCTGTGCCCTGCCTGGTCTATCCACACCTACCCATTCAGTTCACATTTTCTAGCTACCAGTCTGCTATAATTCTCGCACAAACTCTGGCATATTAATTAATAGGAAAAGTCAAGGGGAGGGCCTCCAGGTCCCCAGATAAGGTCTGGCCAGCCTTCTCTGGGAGTCAAGGGGGTTTAAAGTCACACCTCCCAGCTGATACTTGTTTTTAGGACTCCCTACCATTGGTGACCCCTCCGTCGGAAGCAACTCTCATTCCCTATTTCTCTTTCCGGGCTTTCAACCGATAAAACCCTTGGATCCAGGGTGGGTTGCTTTCCCACAGCAGACCAGGCTCTGCTAAATGGCCACTAGGGGTGTTCATGACGACCTGCATCACCTAGCTTTGGCATTTAACTTTTAACTTTTCGGTGCTTGGATTGTTCTCAGCATGCTGGTACGAATAGTCCAACTACCTGCCAATGGGTATCGGGATGTCTTCAAACGGTACCTCCAGGCACTCCACTTCGCTGTCTCTTGGAAAATCTCAATGCCTGATTTAAAGGCATCAAAGTCAATATATCTCTGCAATAAGGCCTGGATTAAATATCAACTAGATGGGGGTTCAAAATGGCCTCTTAATGGCAATCTAGACCCAACTATTTTAAGGGATCTTAATACATACTGCCAGCAAACTGGTAAATAGAAAGAGGTGCCCTATGTCCAAGCACTTATCTATCTCCGTTCCAAGCCCTCCTCGTACTCTTCTTGTTCCCCAACCCAACTTCTCTTAGCCATGAAATCTACACAACCTCCTCTAGATGATACTATGATGCTAGATCCAGCTAATGATCCATCCCCTTTTCACCACAGACCTGTTTCCACGCCGCCGAAAATCCAAACTGCTGCTTTGGTCTCTCCTCCTCACAAGGATGCTCCAGAGCCTGCTAGCCCTGCCTCTCCAGAGCCATCCCCTTCTGTGCCAGCTGTGGGCTGCTCCAAACACCTCACATTGGTAGCTACTTTCACTCCTCCTGTCACTCGCTCTAAGGCTACTGCTAAACCTCCAAGTCCTTCCTCCCCAGAGACACCTGACCCAGCAACAGTTCTACCTCTAAGAGAACTTGCTGGAGTGGATGGTCTTGTCAGAGTACATGTTCCTTTCTCGCTTAGTGAACTTTACCAAATAGAAAATAGTCTGGGGTCTTATACTTCTAACCCTTCCAAGTTTATTAATCTTACAGTTTGACTTTCCATGATGTTCATATGATCCTCACTAACAACTTACTTCCTGAGGAACACAGGCGAGTCTGAGAAGAGGCAAGAGTGCATGCAGATGGAATACACCAAACAGACAACACATACCCTATTGGCTCTGACACTGTGCCAGAATGAGATCCTTGGTGGAATCAGGCAGAGAAAAGTTCATTAAATTTTAGAAAACTCCAAGAGGTTGTCCAGAACGCCTTACGAAGGCTTTATTAGAGCATACCAATCTAGACCCTGAAAACCCAGAAGGTAAGAAACTTCTAATGACCTACTTCTTTTCCCAGAGCTTCCCTGACATAAGAGCTAGACCTAAAAAACTGGAGAGGGGACCCCTAACTCCACAGGCAGAAGTCTTAGCGCTGGCCTTCAAAGTGTACCATGGGAGAGATGATAAAATCCACAAACAAAAATACCATATGCTGGCAAAGGCTGTCTGACCAGCCCCAGCAACTACCCCAGGGCTCATAGTCTCCTGAGGCTCAGAGACCATCAGGTACCTGCTACAAGTATGGCAAAAAAGGTCCCTGGGCAAAATCCTGCCGTAACTTCTGCAAGCAAAGAGGGCCATGCCCTAGGTGCCATCAAGAGATACATTGGGCTGTTGATTGCCCTCATGTTACGCAGAACAAAGGGACATCACTCCCAAATAACCCTCCAACTGATCTCCTAGGCTTGGCTATGGCAAACTGAGGAGGCCCGAGCTACCCTAACCCGACCACTGCCATCACTAGCAGGGAGTCCCAGTAAATATCGTTGTTTGTGGACAGTCCATCTCCTTCCTCTTGGTCACTGGAGCCACTTACTCAGTCCTGAAAGAGTTTTGGAGACCCACTTCTCCTTCTAATTCTCCTATTGTCGGGGTAAGAGGACAACCATACTTCCCTTTCCAGACCCCACCACTTAGTTGCATTTTTAGGGGTGTACCTTTTACCCATTCCTTTTTAGTAGTGCCAACATGTCCTATCTCCTTATTGGGAAGAGGTCTTCTAACTAGGCTGGCGGTCTCTATTTCCTTTGCTCCCCACATTCGCCTAAACCCAGGTTTGTCAGCGATTCCTCTGCTCCTTCTCCTAGCCAGGCAACCTACTAATACTACCATGTTATTTCCTTTACCAGCTTCTCAGGTAGATCCCCAAGTCTGGGACATCCAGAATCCCTCTGTTGCTAAACATCATTCTCCTGTTGTCATCCAATTACTGGACTCTACCAGGTACATAACCCAAGCTCAATACTCTCTCTCTCTCCAGAGCCTCAGGGGAATAAAGCCTATCATTTCCGACCTCTTGAGAAAAAAACTCCTCCTTCCCACCTCTTCTCCCTTTAACATTCCTATACTAGCAGTTAAGAAGCCTAATGGTAACTATCACCTGGTTCAAGACCTCAGGCACATTAATTCTGCAATAGTTCCTCTTCATCCTGTTGTGGCTAATCCTTACACACTTCTTTCCATTATCCTTTCCAGGACTTACCATTTCTCAGTCTTAGATCTCAAGGATGCATTCTTCTCTATCCCTTTAGATACCCAGTCACAAAATATATTTGCCTTTACCTGGACAGCTCCTGATACCCACTTTTCAACCCAACTTACCTGGACTGTTCTACCTCAGGGATTCCGAGATAGCCCACATCTATTTGGTCAAGCTTTGGCTTCTGACTTACTCTCCTTGTCTCTCCCTAAATCTAAGGTTATACTTTATGTAGATGATGTACTTCTCTGTAGCCCTTCTCTAGAAATTAGCCAAGCTGACACCTCTACTCTTCTAAATTTCTTCTCCACTCAAGGCTATAGGGTCTCTCCTTCTAAAGTCCAACTGTCTACCCCTCAGGTCACCTATTTGGGACTAACAATTACCCCAACTCACAAGGTTATTACCTTAGATAGAAAGAATCTCATTCAGTCCCTAACTATTCTTTCTACAAAGGAAGAGATTTTGTCATTCCTAGGAATAGCTAGCTTTTTATATTCGTGGGTCCCTTCCTTTTCCCTCCTTTCTTGTCCTCTATATGAAGCAGCATTAGGCCCCACCCACGAGCCTCTTCTCAAACCTATTACCAAGCCCTTTCAGAGGCTTCAACAGGCTCTCCTTAAGGCACCAGCTCTACATCTCCCTGACCTGACTAGTCCTTTTTCCCTCTACATAACTGAAAAAGAGGGATTTGCCCTTGGAGTCTTAGGTCATCAGCTGGGACCCTCTTTTGCACCTGTAGCTTATTTATCCAAAAAACTAGATCTAACCATCCAGGGATGGGCACCTCGTATCTGTACCTTAGCAGCTGCTGAACTCCTTATTAGAGAGTCAAAAAAACTAACCTTTGGGTCACCTATTACTGTCCTCTCGTCTCATAACTTGTCACAGCTCCTAACTTATAAAGGCTTACAGACTCTAACTCCCTCTAGAGTTCTTTCCCTTCAGGTAGCTCTAATAGAAGATTCTACACTCACCTTCCAATCATGCCCGCCTCTTAATATTTCCAATTTTCTTCCTCGACCTAATACTGACCACTCCCTATCTCACTCCTTCACTGAAACTTTAGAGGAACTATTACCTCATCCTTCACACATACAAGAGGGCACACTGCCTCAGGCCATCTATACCTGGTATACAGATGGCAGCTACTTTTTACATGAAGGGGCTAGAAAAGCTGGTTATGCCATAGTGTTGGGAACTGAGGTGGTAGAGGAACAGGCCCTTCCTACTTATACCACCAATCAACAGGCTGAATTAATAGCCCTTACTCGTGCCTTTCAATGGGCACAAGGAAAAATCTCTCAACATCTACACAGATTCTAAATATGCTTTTCATATCCTTCTGTCTCACGCTGCTATCTGGAAGGAGCATGGGTTACTTACCACAAAAGGAGGATCAGTAACTAATGCAAACCAAATTATGGCCATGCTAAAGGCCTCCCATCTTCCCACAGCCATTGGGATTGTCCACTGTAGATCACACCAGACAGATGACTCTATTGTCTCCAGGGGAAACAACCAAGCTGACGAGGCAGTTAGAGCTGCAGCCCTTAGAGGCCTAGACTTGTCTCATCCTCCCCAGGACATTCTTACACTACAACCCACATCTCTACCTCCTTTAGCTCCTGACACCCGCCAAATTCTGTCCTATCTTCACCAACTCTTTCATCCTAACAGTCAAGCATTGTCTTCTTTTGTTAAGACTCACCTACAGCCTACTCTTGAGGACCTAAACTTCTTAAAATCTATCACTGCTTCTTGCAAAATCTGTCAAAAGTCTGACCCCAACCCAAAGTATCGTAGCACCCTTTTTCCTACCCATCAGGCTAGAGGTTTCCTTCCTGAAACTGACTGGCAACTTGACTTTACCCACATGACCACTGTCAGGCATGCCAAGTACCTCCTGGTCTTGGTAGACACCTTCTCAGGGTGGGTAGAAGCATTTCCCACAACTAACAAAAGGGCTCAGACAGTCTCTGATCTCCTCCTCCAAGAGATCATCCCCCAGTTTGGTGCCCCAGCCTCTCTCCAATCAGACAATGGCCCTAAATTTACTTCCCAAGTCTCTCAAATCCTATCTAAGGCCCTAGATATCCCCTGACATTTTAACATTCCTTACCACCCCTAGTCTTCTGGTAAGGTAGAAAGAACTAATCACTCTTTAAAACCACTCTTGTTAAGCCATCACAGGCTTTTCAGGTTATGAGCTCTCCCAAAGGGAACTCTCCTCATCTCTCCCTGTATGTATGGATGTCCAGTCCTAACTCTTGGTCTTTCACTCATGCTCTCCCCCCAGACCATCTACTTACCCCATTACTTTGCCACCTCCGTTCTCTCCTATGGAACTTTGCTGACCACCATCTACCTCGGCCATGTACTGTCTCCTATCCACTACCTATCTTCATTGGAGACCAAGTCCTTCTATCCCCTCCAGGTCATCGGCCCTCACCTCTCTCTCTCTCAGTGGCAGGGTCCTTTCAAAGTAATTCTTGTGACCCCTACAGCTGCTAGACTCGAGGGACTCTCTCATTGGGTCCACCTGTCTCATCCCAAACCTTTCATTCCTCCACCTAAAAATGACTCTTCTTCAAACACATCAATCTTAACAGGACTGTGCTCTATTAAGCTCCAGAGGACAATGAGACTGCCTACCTTGTCCCCAATCCCAGAAAATGAGACTCCACTCCGGCAGCCAAGCTTGACCTCACGGATTAGACATGGTTTTCTCATCCTCCCCCTGCTATTCATTTCTCTCCAGGGTAGCCCTTATATCTGGAGATTCAAGGTTCAAGAAACTCTCACAGATAACAAACAGACTTTCCAAATAGGGTCAGGGAACTGCTCCATAGCTGGATGCCAGAAACCAATCTAAATTGCGATCATCCCGGTATCTGCAATCCCATCTAAATATTATGATCTCTATACTTGCTTTCTCTTTGACCAGACAAAAGATTATTGTAGAAAATGGCCAGATGAATATGGGGGCTGCCCATATTAGTCTTGTCAAATACATATGCTAGGATCACAGATCAATCATTTCTTCTATCAACATCACCCCTCATAAATGGCACTAACTTGTCATTTTGCCTTTTACTTCAGACCTTGACTGAGGCATACCAACTCCTTAATGTCACCAGACCTGGACGCTTTAAGGAGTGCTGGTTATGTGTACCTCCTGGAACTAACTCATAATTGTCACTTACAGCATCTCCGGTGATATTGTCAAGTAACATTACCTCACACCCTTTGTCAGCTGCCCTGGCTCCAGTGTCACCATGATTCCATACCTTACCTCTGTCCCCCTCTTTGGCGTGGCAACCTGTTTTAAGGCCTCTGAGAATCATTCAGTGGGAATGCTGGGCTCCCTAGACTGCAATAGAACCATAACCCTTAATATATCATCTCTGCCACAATTCCCTACAATCCAAAACATGTCAATCCTTTGTGGCACTCAGGCATATCATTGCTTGCCTGCTAGCTGGTCAAGAGTTTGCACATTAGTACTTCTTTTCCCTGAACTGAGAGTAATCCAGGGAAAGGAGCCCCTGTCAATCCCAGTTATAGATATGATAGCTGCCCAACATAAGAGGGCAGTCCAAGTTGTGCCACTCTTGGTTGCGACAGGAATAGCCATAGGTGTTGGTACTAGAGTTGCAGGGATAACAACTTCCATGATCCAATATAATACATTCACTTCTAAATTTCAAAGCGATTTTCAAAAAATGTCTGAAACTGTGCTTACTATCCAAAAACAGATTGATTCTTTGACAGCTGTGGTGCTTCAGAACAGATGGGGACTAGATCTCCTGACAGCTAAAGAAGGTGGTCTTTGCCTGTTCCTCCAAGAAGAATGCTGCTTCTACATCAACCAATCCGGGATAGTAAGAAATAAAATCCAGGAGCTACATACAGTCAGACATAAAAAATTTCAGGGACCATGAGACCCTCCAGTTCTGAGATTTTCGAAAACCCCATATGGAAGTGGATACTCCCATTCATAACTCCTCTCCTAGTCATCTTCCTGGTGTTATTATTTGCTCCCTGTCTCATTAATCTGGTTTCTACATTTCTTCAACGACAAATATAAAAAATTTCTAACCAAACTATCAATCAGCTCCTGTTACAGGATTACCAGCCACTGCCCACAGACGAGCCACTGTACACAGAGGAACCTGATGCAAACGTTTACCAAGTGGATCCAGATGGTGAAAGCCAGCTACCCCCATTGACAACGCCCCTAGACAGCAGGAAGTAGCTTAAGAGACATGATGCCCTCGTTCCCTTTTCACCATTGGCTTCCCCTTCCCTTTTTCTTTCCTTCTCTTTATAATATCAAAAAGGGAGGTATGTTAGCATCAGGACTTCCAAAGCTTGTGGCGATGCATGGGCGGGTCCACAGACCTGTTTCCAGGGTAACAGCCACCATATTCCCAGAATCCATTGGGCTCATCTCCCACCTTTACCTGTGCTGCTACATCACAACCCATATATATTCGGGGAACCTTCCTCCATCTCTCTCTCTCCCCCTCTTCTCTTTCTGCGCCACTTCCCCCCCCCCCATTAAACCTCTTACACGTGTAACTGTCTGGGCCTAGTGTGGTATGTTCTGATGTGTCCTGCCAAACTAACACATCACCTAGACCTAAGCTGCCTTTTAATTCCTTCTCACAAGATGGAAACTTAACCATGATGGGATCTTGTCATGATATCACAAATCCCTTTATTCCACTCATGTCTTAACATGTTTATCTGCTTGAACATGGGATTTAGCTACTTTGTACTTCCTGGTGCCCATTTTCCCCATGAAACTTTCATGTTGCATTTTTCCTTGTTTCTTTTCATCAAACTGTTCTTCATATGAGTGAACTGTGAGATTCTTGGAGTGACAATGTAAGATTAAGTTTTCAAACTGTACTGTGGGAACTTGGCTATTAGTTGAACTTAATGGGAGACTAGTTCCAAGGACTCAGAAGAATGGGAGGCCAGCTCCCAGAACTTAGAAGAATGAGAAACTAGCTCCCAGGACTTAGAAGAATGAGAGACCAGCTCCCAGAACTTGGAGACCAGAGCCACCTGGCAGGAGAAAAGAAAAATGAGGTAACAAACAATTGCCAGGTGACTAACCTGTTCCTGAACCCTAGCACAAGCCAGCACCAATCAGAAACCACCCTGTACTTTCCTTTGCCTCAGTCTCCCCTTTGTCCCCAGCAACTGTATAGGTATAAAAACCTGTTTAAATTTTTACTTGATGCCAGACACCTCTAACCCTGCAAGGGATATGAGTCTCTCCCCAGCTAGCTGGAATAAAAAGCCTCTTGCAGATTGCATCAAGTCCGTGTCTTGGTTGTGTGTGGGGTCATCGCTCCCGGGATTTGAGTGTGGGTGTCCCTCCAGGAATCTCACAACAACCCACACACCACCAAGATGTGGACTTGATGCAATCTGCAAGAGGTTTTTTATTCCAGCTATCTGGGGCGAGACTCATATCCCTTGAAGGGGTAGAGGAGTCTGGTCCCCAGAAAGGTCTTAGGCAGCTTTTTATTTCTGTGCAGTTGGTGGGGCCAAATGGAAGACTGGGGTAAGGGGAAGGTACTGGGTGGTTTCTGATTGGTGCTGGCTTGTGCTAGGGTCCAGGGGAGGGCTAGACCCCTGGCAATTGTTTTGGGCCAGGTTGTTTCTGGGTTCTCAGGCCAGGTCATCTTGGTTCCCTTGTTTCTGGGTTCTTGGGAACTGGCCTCCCGTTGAGTCTAACCAACAGCTAAGTTCCCACAGTACAGCATGAAAACTTAATTTTAATCTCTCAGAACCACAGGACAGTCTACCCTAGGCTGTGTGAGATTTTGTTTGTCAATGAAATTAATCTAAATGTCTTTAATTTAACCTCAGGAAGACTCTTCAGACAAGGCTAAGAGCAGTCAAAATTCTGCACCCTAATACCACGAGAATTACCTCTAGGCAACATACTAAAATCCTTTTCTCTGAAAATTCTTGAGCACAGAACTCACAGTTCAAATCACACTCAGCACCATTGTCTTCTATGTTCTTACTAGTATGACTCATTACTCCCAATTAAAATGCATTCCACTGCTTTCCCAACCCATAAGCCCAAATCCACATTTCTCCAAATCAAATGATGGCCAGGCCTATCAGCAATATTCCATTCCCTGGTACCAACTTTCTATCTTAGGATATTACTGGTGGGAAGAGACACCACAGTAACTCTTATAAAAGAAAACATTTAACTGAGACTGGCTTATGCAATCACAGGCTTAGTCCATTACTGTGATGGTGGGAAGCATGCTGTAGTTCATGAAGACATAGTGATGGAACAGAAATTAAAAGTTCTACATCTTGATCTGCAAGTTGTAGGTGACTGTAGGCCATACTGGTCATATAGATTGATCATAGGAGTATTTAAGCTTGCCTCCACAATAACATACTTTCTATAAAAGGTCCACCCCTACTTCAAGGTCACACCTACTAACAGTGTCACTCCTTAAGGGCAAAGCATTCAAACAGATGAATGTGTGTGTGTATAGGGGAGTGATACCTATTCAAATGACCACACAACTATAATATATTTTATCCAAATTAATCTAATATTTAAATTTGTCTCAAAAAACTTACAAGGAAAATTTAATTTGGCTGCATAAATATATAAAATAATTAACACATTGAAGTTATACTAATTATCACCCTTCCTTAAAGTATAACACAGAAAATCTAGAATGCATTTAACAGAAAAATATAAGAATTCACGTAAATTATGTAATATAAGTTTATAAAATTCTTCCAATATAATTATGTAAGCCTTTAATTATCAAAGTACTTATTCAGTTATTACCTTGGTATAAACAATCAAAAATTCTAAGATCAACTTTATTTATTTAAGCTTATACAGTTCACATCACTTACATATTGCCTTAAATGTGAAGACCAAATTTCCCTCCTTATAGATCCAAGATCCAACAACGTACTTTGTCTCTATATTAAGCAATCTCCCAGAAATTACAAGTAAGATCTGATGTTGCTGCAAAAAATAGTGGTCCATGGACCGAGCCTATAAAATAGTGATTAGAAGTAGTTCATTAAAAAAAGAATAAGAAGAATCTCCTCTACACACACACACACACACACACACACACACACACACACACA
>JADRCC010099260.1:0-15694 GCA_019843855.1 Hylomyscus alleni
TTTTTTTTTTTTTTTTTTTTTAAGACTTTATCTCTGTGGAGTACTACTATGCTGGTTTTTTTCTAGATGACTTTTAACTTTTGGGTTGTTTTTTGTTAGTGTGTGTTGTGTGTTTGTCTGTGTCTCTGTGTGTGAGTGTGTGTGAAATACATGCATACACTGTCCTTAGAATCCAGAAAAAAGTGTCAGATCCCCTGGGACTGAAATTATAGAGTTGTGAGCTAACACATGGGTGCTGGGAATCAAACTTGGGTCCCCTGGAAGAGCAGCCAGTGCTTTCAACCACTGAGCCATCTCTTCACCCCATATCCCTTGGGAAGTCTTGAACCACAGAGATGACAGGTGACAGATGACTGCTTCCAGCATTTGTTAACTGCTTTGAAATGTTCTTTGCATTTAAGTTAAAAATAATGGTCTACAGAGTGAGTTCCAGGACAGCCAGGGCTATATACAGAAACCCTGTCTCAAAACAACAAACAAAAAAAATAATAATAATAAAGCCCATCTTGCCTGTTCAGTATTGGAATCAGCAGTGGGCTTTGGTCTCAGAAATGCATGTGCCCATGACCTGAATCAAGGACAGATCACACCACCATGTCCTGTGCCTTGACCTTCTTAAGGGTCCTGACCTTCCAGCAGGGGAAAACTGTAGTCTTCCTCCTCAGAAGGAATCACCAGAGGAGCATGTTTGCATATAAATTCAGGGAATACATTTTCCCCTAGCCACTGAGCCCACCCTAGGAGCCTAGACCAGGAATTCTGTGCTGAACCAGGGCCAATGCAAATTCAGCCTAAGCTATATTGTATCAGAAAGATGAAGGGGGAGGTGGGCAGGCTTTGTCTTACAACCTTCCATGGGTGACCCAACCAAACTTAGAGCACACTCCTTGAAGATCTAATGGAGTTATCCACCAATGAGCCCTCAGTAGGAAGCCCTTGAAGGCCTTAATGGAGCAGTTCTCAATGACCTGTGGGTCATGATGTGATTAGAGCCAAGACAGGGACTAGAACGATGGTTCCCAGCCTGTGGGTTGTGACCCCTCTGGGACATCTAAGACCATCAGAAAATACAGATATTTACATAGCAATTCATTCAGTAGCAAAATTAGTTATGAAGTAACATCAAATTATTTTGTGGTTGGCTGTTACAACATGAGGAACCATGTTCAGGTGGCTTCAGGGGATCCTGTGGTCCTCACAAGGCAGCAAGCTACCACTCCTTCCAGCCCCATTCCATGTCCTGCTTTCTGCTGGTTCTGACTTTTCAGAACCACCTGGGAGCTACCCCACTGCTCTCCCTGGCTGGAGAGCCAGCACCTCACTTTTGGAGGCTCTCCACTGAGGCACTAGTTCTTCTCTAGGTGAAGCTTTTGCTCTTCCATATTTGCCTGTTCAACCCCATCTCCAACCTTCCTCACCACCCAGACCTCATAGCCAGGACCACAGACCTCTGAGAGGCCTGGCTCCTGCCACTGGGCCCTCACCTCTTCCGTGAAGCCAGGTACCCCACTTTCATCCTCACAACAAGCTAGTATAGTTCCCACCTGCCATTCTGGGTGGGCAGGAAAGGGCCTGTGAGCTCAGGTTCCTACCCAGAGTTATGCTGCTACATGCAAATGTCTTAAAGAAAGATCTTAAAACTTACTCTTAAATTTGGAATGGCAGCACATACCTATAAACCTAAGACAGGAGGATTGCAAATTTGAGACCAGTCCATGCTATGTAGCAAGACCTATTCAAGACAAGACTCCATGTTGTAGATGCCCAGGGCACGTACCCACATTGTTCCTGCATATCTCTGCTGGAACATCAATCCCCCTCCAGTTGTGTGAAGCGTCCAGGACACTGAAGGCAGGTCTCTGCAGCAGCCACCTTGTCTTTTGTTGTCTAGACTGTGAAGCACCCTGTGTGTGTGCAGCATGGACCGTCTGTGAAGTATGCCCGCTGCTTTCTCTCAAAGCTCATCAAAAAGGTCAGTGATGGGCAGTGGCTGCTGGGGACAGGCCACATAGTGGGATACAGAGCCCCAGAGCTCTACCAGGTGTCAGCAGCCCCACCTCCCTGCCCTTTTGGTTGTTCTGTAAGCTCTGGGTCAGGGCTTTCTTGGAGGGGGCTGCTGGTGGGGAAAACATGGTCAGAAAGGACAGAGGAGAGCAGCCAGGGCTCTCAGCAGCAGCTACTCCTCCTAAACTAAGGTTGTCCTTCCCGCCAGACATCCCTGCCAGTGAATGAAGGACGCCTCCTCCTCCCTAGTCCTACCAGCCATGCACACTGTTGGAAGTCTGTTCCCACAGTCCCTTCCCAGCTAGTTCCTTGTTATTTTCCCAACTGGGCTGCTGGCCAGAATCCTCCCAACCTCTGTAAGATACCTATGGAGGACAGATCCAGACCTGCTCCATGCCACTGTAGACAGCCATGGAGAGCAGCAGCAGGCCAGCTTCAGTCAGCCCTAAAGCTGGCAGCTCTCACCAGGCTCAGCAGAAGTGTGATCCTTGCTTCCGTACCACTCTGGCCCCAAGCCTCAACACCCTGGTAGGAGAATCAGGGCTGTGAAGCCTGGTGACGCCATGCCTCAGTGGCCCCGAGAGGCATCTTGAAACCTCTGCATTGTGAGCCTGGGGCTCCCATGGACAGCAGCACCTCACCTCTCCTTGAGGCACCCCACCACTGCACTTTTAATTTTGTTAATTTTAATTCTAAGTTGTTCAAATGCTGGCATGCCTCCCACTCCAAAATTCCCCTCTAAATCCGGTAAGATGAGGCTGGAGTCTGACTCCGCAGTCCAATGCCGGCCAAGCGTGCACATGGTCTTGGCTTCTATCTCCAACCCCATGAAAGCTGTGAAAGCTACCCAGTCCTGTTCACAGAGCAGACAGACGCAAGAGACAGAATGGTTGTTTACAAGGGTCAGTGTGATCTCTCAATTAAGGCTGTCTGTTCCCAGCATGAGGCTGTACCCACGGAGCCTTTGGATGCATTATACGAGGCATTGGCAGAGGTTCTGATGGCCCAAGAGTCCACCCAGTGCCACCGGAGCTATTTGCTGGTATGAGACATACCTGTTGCGTTGTGTTTACCCCTGTCCACCACACATGCTCTCTTCTCTCTAACTGGGTTATTCTAAAGGTGTTAGATGAAGGGGATCACACAGCATGGAACCTGAGATTGGCTCCTTTCGCTCAGCACAATATCCTTGAGATCAGCCACACTGCTGGTGTGGGGAGGTTGTTACTTTCCATTGTTGAGTACCTTCCGCAGCATAACCATATCATGTTCTGCTCGGCCATGCACTTGCTATGCTTTAGGTCCCACCAGTCATACTCTAATGGTTTTGTTTATTCTCCTTCTTGTCTACAGCCTTCAGGAAATTCAGTCACCCTCTCTGAGAGCACTGCCATCGTGTCCCATGGCACCACAGGCTTGGTTACATGGGATGCTGCTCTCTACCTGGCAGAATGGGCCATTGAGAACCCAGCAGCCTTCACTAACAGGTGATCTTGGGGCATAGGGCAGGGCACTAAGATGGTTGATGGTTGGTGCTGGTGCAGTTGTGAACATGGGTCTCCATCTCCCACTCAGGACTATCCTGGAGCTAGGCAGCGGAGCTGGCCTCACAGGGCTGGCCATTTGCAAGGCATGCCACCCCAGAGCGTACGTCTTCAGCGACTGTCATGCCCAAGTGCTTGAGCAGCTCCGTGGAAATGTTCTCCTCAACGGCTTCTCCTTAGAGCCGCACACTCCCATTGGCGCAAGCAGCCCGAAGGTGACAGTAGCCCAGCTGGACTGGGACGAGGTGACAGCCTCTCAGCTCTCTGCCTTCCAGGCGGACGTTGTCATTGCAGCAGGTAATGCCCCAGCAGCAATGCTCATTCCAGCAGGAAGAAGATCTGGGTGCTGCAGGCAGGGACCAGCAGGACCCCAAAGAGACACCCTGGGCTCCCACTGATGTCACAGCCCATACTCCACAGAGCCTCAGGTCCCTCTGTGGAGACAGCTGCCCTCACTGCTGTGGCTCTGTCCATGAACAGCCAGCTGTCCTCAGAAGACTTAAGATGAGCAGGATAGGTGCCAGGGCGACACACTAGGTGGCCTGGAGTACCTTGCCATAGCTGCCTTAAGGCCACTGATTTCCCTCCTTGCTCCTATATGAACACTAGAGCAGTCCCACCCACCACAAGGACTGTGCCCTCCATTGCTGGTGACAGTCACCCAGGATCTTTAGGCCATGCAGCCTGTGGTCCTCCCAGGGCCACATCCAACTTTCCCACTTGTTAGCACCATCCCAGGCCATGTTTAAATGAGGTGGCAGGCACCAATTCAGAGAACAGGAGCTGAGAAGCTCTGCCACACTGTCCATGCTGGCTCCGTGCAGATACGCCATCACTGTGCCATGTGGCCTTGGCACACATCTGTCTATCATTTGGGTCCTAAGTCCCTGACTTGTGCCCTTTGGAGATAGCAAAAGAGCCCAAGTCTCTTACGAAACAGAATGGGAGTCTTTGAAAGAAAGGATTGCCTAGGCCACCAGAGTCTTCCTTCCCTATCACAACAGAGATCACTGAAAACAGCACACCCCACACTCCAGGACCTCTAAAAGCCCAAAGCCAGGCTAGGCTCTGCTTCACTCCAAAGCTTCTAAGTGAGCAAGGGGCACAGGACTGATTTTGCCACAGGAGAGTCCATTGTAGAGGCTGTTCCTCCTGGGGCTTCCCTTTCACCTGGGTGTCTTCCTATGCAACAGCACACATCTTACTACTGCTGCTCCCAAGCCCTCGCATCTGGTGGGAGGCCCCTTCAGTAACAGCCTTTCCATTGTAGATGTGCTATACTGCTGGGAGGTGACACTGTCATTGGTCAGGGTCCTGAAGATGCTCGCCAACTGCCAGAGGAAGAACACTGCTGACTTCTATGTGGCCTATACTATCCGCAGCCAGGACACAGGCAAGCTGTTCATCACAGAGCTGGGTCAGTTCCCGACCTGTGGGCCACCATTCTGTCGTGAGGAGGGCTTAACAAGTGGGCTGACATTGGCCTTGCTCCTCAGCATCCCTATCTTTCTGTGGTGACATTCAGCTGGGACACAACCTGGCTTGCAGAGGCAGTGAGCAGTTGGCTGCCATTGTTTTGGGCACTCTACAACTAGAAGAGAAGCTACGGAGGGTTTTAGAAAAGGGATAAGGACGCCACCATCTGTTGAGCCCCAGATGACACTACTGTGAATCTTGTCTGTCATCCAGTCTGACACTCACCAGCACCTGGATGTGTCCAGACATCCCACCTCAGCTATGCAGACACTGAAGCACTCAGATTAAGCGGCCCAGGCTCCTGTGGGCCAAGTCACACCTCACCTACTCAAAGCCATCTCCACAGCCCCTGTATGCCAAGCAAGGCACTCCACACATACCCAGTGCAGTGTGATGTTATCCTGGCCCAGCTCCCTTACCAAAGCCTCTCCAGCAGCTATGGACAGGCTGACACACAGACACCCCCCAACCAGTGCAGACAAGTAGGTGAGTGCCACCTGAATCCACTGTCCTTCAGGTGATCACACACACACAGCCTGCAACACATCTTCCCTATGAGAACTAGAGGGCACCACAGAGCATCCAGCCTGGGCCTGACTTCAATAACTCTTTATGGGGACCAGAGCACTTACCTGAATGGTGGGATATTTATCTACTATGTGCACAGCTGGATTCCATCCATAATACTTAAAAAAAAATTACAGCTAGGAGGAACTAAGGAATCTACAGAGTGTGTGTCAACATATACTCAGGTGGTGGGAATCTAGAGCCTCGTGTACTTTTTTTTTTTTTTTTTTTTTTGCCTGCACTACTCTCTTCTTTAAACTATTAGCTTTATTTGTAACACAACTCTAATTAAGAAACCATCTTGGAGCCGGGCGATGGTGGCGCACACCTTTAATCCCAGCACTTGGGAGGCAGAGGAAGGCGGATTTCTGAGTTCGAGGCCAGCCTGGGATACAGAGTGAGTTCCAGGACAGCCAGGGCTAAACAGAGAAACCCTGTCTCGAAAAACCAAAAAAAAAAAAAAAAAAAAGAAACCATCTTGGTTCACAGTACTTGCAAATCCCATAAAGCCAGACAGTTGCAGTTAGATCATAGCTGATCTCTGCTTGTGCCAACTGACAGGGTAAGCAGGGAACCCAATAGGCTTAGTAGGAGAGGCGGCCACAGCTGCTACTGCTGTTTAAGGCCTTGCCTTCAGGCTTTCGAGAGATCAGTAAGCAAAAGTACTTACTATATATACAAGAAGACCCAAGTTCGGATCCTCAGCACCATGTAAAAAGTTGGGTTGTGGCAATAAGTACCTGTAATTCTAGTGCCATCTAGGGCAGAGACAGGATTGCTGGGGCTTAAGAGAATGAAGCGGGAAATAAAAGCAGAGCAGAACCTCTGCTGTCCTCCTTTGGACGAAGCATGGCCACACATACACACCTGTAGAGCATCTACCTGGGCCTGGAAACCCGGGCCCAAGCACATCAGCTTGACTACACACCTGTGTCAACTGCCTCCTGAGATCTCTGTACTCTTCTCTAGACCGTGCCGGGTTCTCCTGGGAAGAGGTGCCCCCTCACACTGGCAAACTGTTCCCTTATGAAGAGCAGTCAACCATCGTAATCCTGAAGATCATGCTGACGGCTCGCCATGGTGTTTGAAGGCGACTTGAAAAATGAGATCACTGTCATGGGAAAGCTGAAAAGGCTCCTGTTAGCAGGACTGTTAAGTAACAGACCACAGACGTACAGTAAGCACAGGCTGAGTGCTGGTGCCTGTCCGCAGCCGCTCATCTGCAGTGGAAACAGGCTCAGAGCAAGCATTTCCATTATACAAATAAATATATACATTTATTAAGTATTACTGTCCTGTCAGACAGCTCAGCCTTGCTCAGCCATCCCAGAGCTCACGGCTGCCCAGCAGAACCAGAACTCAAGGGCTGTGAGGAGTCCAGCAGTAACGAGAGTGCTCAGTACAGAGGGGCTTCTCAGCTGCCAGATCACTCTTTTCCCGGCACCCACTGTCCTCAGGCTTCTGACCACTAGGGGGCACTCAAAAGCCCTGGCAGGAAGGAAGGGTAGCCACAGGATGGATGGGGCCCTGTCCTCTGGGCCTGAAGGTCATTTGTGAGTGACCAAAGGGAGCACAGTCTGCTGCCAGCTCTCATCCCAACGGAGCTGCTCTGATGCCTGGAGTTTCTTCCGGAACTGGCTCAGCTTTCCAGCAGGGTCAGGAAACTTTGAGAAAAGCATCTGGAGGAAAAGGAAAACTGGGACTTAGCTCCTGCACCAGGCCAGGGCCTTGCTCCTGTCCAGCAGTGCCCCTCCCCTCACTTGGTGGATCCATCTACTCACCCACAGCCCTGCCCTGGAGAATGGCCAGCCTCCACCTGCTACCCTCTCCCTTCCCCTCCCATCCTTAGCATATCCCTACAGATGTAGTTCAGATGGAAGCCTTGAGTGTGTCTATCAGGGACCAGAAAACTGCAGCCTTCAGGTTGGGTCCTGCCCACCTGGCTTTGTAAATAAAGTTTTATTGGAACTCAGACTATCTGCACATGTCCACAACTAGTATTCCCATCCATTCCAGAATGGTATTGCAGAGTTCTTACACGGACTTAAGGTCAGAAACGAGAGGACATTAGCTGTATAAGGATAGACCCTCAGCAGATGCTTCCTTGGCCTCCACCTTCCTTAAAGGGCAGCACAGCTCCCATCTTTGAACACATGTGGCAAGGGTACGTATTTGTGCATGGCTCTTCCACGCCCTAGCAGTGTGAATGAGTGGCTGACAGCCCAGCCTGAGAGGCCACCTTGGAGCCTCTGCTCCCTCTCTCTACACCCCCAGAGCTCCACCACAGCTCCCCTGTGTGGGAAGCAGGGATCATGGAGCTGGCTCAATGCCAGGCTTCAAACCACAGGGAGTAGGCCCACTACCTGCAGCTGATCTGCCAGCTCCTCAGCATCCCTGAAGACCAGGCCATTCTCTCCATGGCTTACGAGCTCATGTAAACTGCAGAGAGAACCAGGAACTTGAGAGCCAGCTAGAGAAGAAAAGGAACTGAGCAGAGTCGCCACTACCCCCTCAGGTGAAACTGGCCTCTGTTCTGAGCTGAAGTATTTGGGACAGAAAAGCCTACAAGAACATATGTCAAAATGCCAGGCTCATTTGGAGAAGGGAAGGTGGCCTTCCTGTCCTGAGATGGTTTCTGTGTTTTTCTCCAGCCTGAGAGCTAGGGTCCCAGCTTGTCTATACTTGGCCCCACACATTAAGGGTAGCTTTTCAGAGTCACTGGGAGATTTGATCCTGACAGTCCTGAACTTGAATCATACAAGGGTTTCACATCCTCAGCTTCCTGCTACCAAGCTGCAGCCTGTGCTCACATCCGCCCCGGCCAGAACTGCACTGGTGTGATGGCCAATGCAGCCATGAGAGCTCAACCACAGAGCAGAGGTAAAGCGAGACGAGCGCGTGAGGCCAGCATCCCTCTCTCAGCGTGAGCCTGAGGAGCATGCTCACCATGAGCAACCCCCTGCCCCGTCCTGCTCTCTGCAGGACTCCCTTTGTGCATCCATATGCTGTTTGCATATGGTCCACATGAACATCCTCTCTAGATGACATCTAATATCCCAGCAGTGCAGCAGGGATAAGAAAAAAGCTCATGTTGACATAGACACATTCAACATGCTCCTTGCTACAGTTTTTCCTGAGACAGGAACCTACTGTGTAGCACAAGCTAAGTTTCAAGCTCCAGTTCCTCTTCTTGCCTTTGCCTCCAGACTACAAGCTCCTATTTCCAACATCCTTAAGCCTTTTGCACATGGATGTCTGGCGTGACTGCAGTGGACGCACCAAGCTGACTAGCCTTCTCTGGAGCTCAGCAGAACCACAGGGCCCCCAAATGCTGATCTAGAATACGCTCCAAGTAAGGCTCTGTATCTGCTCCTACCACTTGAAGTTCACGGCGCACACAGGCAAGTAGCACCCAAACATGTCCACCACCTTCATGGGCAGGTCCAGACCACTGGAAGACATGTGTAGGCAGACACCCAGATCCGCTGACCCTGCAAAGACAAGACAGTCAAAATACTAGGACACGTTCTCCCAGGCCTCTGTAGCGACCCTCAGACAATGAGTGGAAATCAGAAGCTGTCCCTGAGACTGTCCCCAAACACAGATGGCATAAGCTGACCAAGAAGCCAGGCAGCCTAACCAGAGGCAAAAACAAGGTTGACCACTGGATCCTGTCTCACTCTGCCTAATGGTTACTTTGGTTTTGTTCATTTTTATTTGTATTGATTTTTTGTTCATACTTAGCCAGAACTCATTTTCAAAGAGAAAACTCGCAGGCAGTCACTGTGGTAGCAGAGCTATGGTTTTGGTTCACTTGGCCTTGTCAAGAACACCATCCAGTGACCACTTAAAAATGATTGGCTTAGCAGGAGAAGGTGTTTGTTGACAAGCCTGACAACCTGGCCCCATCCCTGGATCTCAGAGAACGGAAAGAACCAGCTCCTCTAAGTTGTCCCCTGATCGCCATCTACCTGCCATGACACAAGTGTGCTACCCGCTACATACCCACATAAACACAACAAATAATGACTAGATAGAGTAGCAAACCTCTTTTGATGTTCTTTGCCAGAATAATTTTAAGAACTCAAGATTAAAAATGTAGGGCTGAGTGGGGCCTGTGGGGCCTGGCTTTAATCCCAGCACTTGGGAGACAAAGACAGCTGGATCTCTGAGTTTAAGGTAAGGTTTTACTGTCTCAAAAGTAAAACCTTAACAAAAACTGAAAAAAATAACATAAAATAAAATCAAAGAAACCAAATCTTCAACAAATCCAGCAAAAATCAGATATCAGCTGGGGAATGGAGCACTCGTGTAAGCCCAGCAGTGGGGAGGTTAAGACAGGATCATTGTACAAGTTCAAGGCCAATCTCAACTATACATTGAAATCTTACTCAAAAACAAATAAATGAAGGAAAAGTCCAGACACAGTGGTGCACACCTGTAACCTCAGCACTCGGGGCACTGATGCAGGAGGCTTTGCTACAAACTCAAGGCTAACCCTTAGCTACAGAGATCCTGTCGCAGAAACTACAGCCAAACAGATTGGTGCCATGTTCCCTGTCTGCTCTTGTGGGATAGCCTGCCCTCTTACCTAGAAGCAGTGGGTAGTCCTCAGCTTCCAGCCATGGGGTGCAGAACTGGACATGCTGAAGGTGCTTCTGGCTGATGAGGTGGCGGTAGTGCTCTCTGAGCGGCCCCTTCCCTTCACAGAAAAGAAAAGTCACCACCATGGCCACTGTCTATCTCTGCCAGTGGGCGGTGGCCGCATCAAGCCCTGACATCCCATGGCTGGGATGCTGAGCACACCCCAGCCAGCTGGCACAGGACTACAGATTACACAGGGGTCCAGGATAATGCTAGGATGCCAGCAAGATGGACACAGCATCTCCACCTGCACCAGTGACACCAACCATCCTTAGCATACCTGACTCCCCAAAGGGCCCCATGAGAGCTCAGATAGGAAGGAACAGGAGGGTGTAGCTGCCTAACCCCGTAAATGAACAGACGCCACACTGCTTCCAACCTCCAGAGGTTAGAAATCCTCTGGGAAAGGGGAGAGTCTGGGCTAAGTACCACCATCCCAGATAGAAGTCCATACTCTGGAGTCCTTTCTGAGCTCAGGCTCTCTACATATTAAGTAGATGGTAGAAACACCACCCTGAGGGCTTACTGACAGAGGCCTGTCCCGGCTACTTGAGAGGCTGAAGCGGGTTAGTATATCAGGGCTTGCCTGATTACAGGATGGGTTCAAGGACAGCCTGGACAACTTGTATGGAGATATATCTGAGTGGTAGAGCACTTGCCTGACATAGGCAAGACCTTAGGGAGGAAGAGAGAAACTACCCTGGAGAACTGAGGTGATGACCTGTACGACAGTGTCCTACAGAGGTATCCTGTAAAGTCCATGTGCCCATTCTTTACCCTCTGCCCTTCTAAACCCGTGAAATGGTGTTCTCATCAGTACCTGTTATCACACAGACGAGGGAAGGAAGGCTGTCTCCAGTCAGTGCTTGTTGCTCAAACTCTATTTTTAAAAAAAGGCACAACAACCAAGAGAAAACAGGTAAGAAGTGGGAGGCTGCGAGGGCTGCTAGTCCCAAGACACATCAGACTGAGGGTCTGGCCACTCAGTGACCACGTAAGAGCAGTAAGCTTCCCATACACCCCCTACCATCTCAAGCAGGCCTACCCATGACACCAGGGCAGACCACATGACAGCCTTCAACAAAAGGTCAGGTAGGGACTTAGCGGCAGCCCCTACCGAGTTCTGAGCTGCTGATGCAGCCACACACCTACTTTCTAGTGCTCGCAACAGGATGGAGAAGTCCTCGTCCTCTACAGAGAGAAAAGAGAGGAGTCATAGTTGCCTCCCAACTTCCTACCCTACTCAGATACCCATACCTGTATCCCAAAGCAAGCTGAGCACACAGCCCAGGTTCTGGGGGAGCAGACCTGTCCAGCTAGTGCTGCTCACGAGCAGCGCTGGTCGCCCATGCAGACGTCTCACAACCCCAGTCTGACAATCCCTCTCAGTGAAAGCTGACCTCTCTGTGTCAGGGTCTGAGGGCTCTGAGCTGAAAAATCAGAGAAAACAGTAAGATATTAGACATTGTGGCACAAGAACAGAGCCAGAGGCAGGCCACAGCCGTGTTGGCATCTCACTGAACTCACAGATCCTGGCTGCTGGCACTGAGGTTACATGAACAACACCCACTCCACCACTCAGTGCCACCTCCATAGGCTCCCCACCCTGCCTGCTTAGCATCCCTGTAAGGATATACTGACCTACCTCCCCCAGCCATGCTCAGTTCCTAGGAGCACACGGTGGACATAGGCAGGTGAGATGCCTAGGAGACACTCAGGTCCCTTGCCCAACAAGAACCCACTGGCAGCTGGACAAGATAGCCCAGGGCTCAGCAGGCCGTTTCTTAAAAGCCAGACAGTAAAGATCCCTTAGGCTTTGTGGTGTGGCCATCAACTGCTGTAAAGTGCAGTTCCACTGCTGCCACATGGAAGCAACCACTATTTTCAAGGGAAGGCAAGGGCTTGCTGTGTAGTTCAGGCTGGCCTCAAACTTACAATCCTCCTGCCTCAGCCTCCCAAGTCCCTAATATTATAGGCATTCACCACTATACCAGGCTTCCAACGGCCACAGAATGGTGGTGAATGGGTGGGCTGTGTTTCAATAAAACCTTTTTACAGCAATAGGTGACAGGTCACAGCTTTAGTTTGCTGCCTCTAGATGAGTGAATCCGCAGGTCTGCAGGAGACCAGGACGGCAGAGAGAGGAGAGACATACCAACTCTGGAATGGAGAGTACGTGCGGCTCAGCTTCATAAAGAGTTCATGCTGTAGGTCTAGGGGCGTCTCCTTAAAGAAAGATGCTGGCTTGTCGTAGAGAGTCACAGCCCTGACATGAGATGGGAGTGGGCAGAGAAAAATATAAGAAAGGGGACAAAGCAGGATACCAAAAAGCAAGAGAGTTTGGGGAAATCCAAGAGACAAGAAATGAAAATTCCTTAGAATGGTGCAGATATTTAACACCAAAATGTCCTAGGCCACACAGCTGGGAGGGAAAGAAAGCCTACTGATAACCCCCTTGGATTCTCAAAACCAGTAACCATCTCCCAGGCCTGAGTACTTCAATACAGTACTGCAGGACTGTGATGTAGCTCTCAAAATACATGCATTGATGGGTATCCCAGGCCCTGCATACCTGACACACCAGTTCTCTGCCAGGTCCTCCCGCATAGCATTGGTCACACACAGGTTCAGGTGGGACAGGCGCCCAAAGAACTTCTCATACCTACAAAATATCTTGGGGATCAGCATGGAACCCTGGGATGAGACTAGATGCCACCCCAACCTCCACATGACTTGATACCCCAGGCAGTGGAAAGGCTGCAGAGCTAGGGCTGAGCCTGTCAGAATGCTCCATAAGCTCCCTGTAAGTTACTCTCTCAAACCTTCCTTTCCTCTCACTGTTCTGCCTACACAGTGACTTTAAAGGGAATCAATTCCCACAAATTCAGGCTCATGCAATAAAGAGGAGAAACCCAATAAGGGCTGCTTAGCCACGTCTCAGCTGCCCTGCACACTCGAGGCTGCAGCTGTCTCTCACTGCAGTCTGAAGGGAGGCAGTGATGGTGAACTTCATCCCAAGAGAATGAGGAAGAGAGAGAGCAAATCAAGGTTCCTAAGCTGCAGGCTGGAATGTGGCTCAGCTGTAGACAGCTTGCCTAGCATGTTCAAGGCCCTGGTTCTACCTCTAGGGCTTAAAACATGGGGCATGGTGGTGCATGTGTATCTAAACGCTAAAAAGGAAGGAGAAAAAGGCAAGAGGGTCAGAATTCACTGTCATCCTACACTACTCAGATTTGAGGCCAGCCCACAATATACACTGTCTCAGATATGTGTGTATTATGTACATATATGTATATATACACATACATATACCTCTGAATGAGCAGGGCTGTAGCTCGGTTGGTAGACAGCTTGCCCATAATGCATCAATGTCCTGGGTCCCATCCCCAGCACATGATAAAATAAGTGTTGGTAGTGCACACCTATAATCTCAGCACTTGAGAGGTAGATCAAAACCAGCCTACAATTAATGAGACTCAGAAATGCCTCAGCACTGGCTGCTCTTCCACAGAACCAGGGTTTAATTCCCTAGACCCACATGGCAGCTCACAACCATCTATAAACCCAATCCCAGAGGATCTGATCTCTTCTTCTGTCCTCTGCAGGCACGAGACAAATACACGGTACACAGACAAACATGCGAGCAAAACATTCATATATAAAATAATATCCATATATAAAATAATTTTGTTTGTTTGTTGCTGGCCTTGAACTCAGAGATTTACCTGCCTCTGCCTTCCAAGTACTGGGATTAAAGACATGTGCCGCCACCACCCAGCTGTCTTTTGTTGTTGTTGTTTTGGTCTGGTTTTGAAAATAAAGTAACACTTAAAAACAAAAATGAACCAGCAAATTTAATTACCAAAAAAATCATAAAAGTAGGATTGTTAACTGGTCGTGGCCAACACCTTTAACCCGAGCAGAGTTAAGCAGATCTCTTGAGTTCAAGGCCAGCCTGGTCTTCAGAGTGAGTTCCACAACAGCCAGGACTATACAGAGAAACTGTCTCAAGAAAAAAAAAATGTAAAATTACTAAAGTGGGTGTGGTTTATTGTGCCTGTAATCCCAGCGTGTAGGTAGCTGAGGCAAGAGGAGCAACAGACATTCAAAGCCAAAGCCTGGGCACCGGAGCTACACCACAGTACTGCAGCCTTTTCTTCCGTCCAGCACAGGTCGGCTCTGGAGTGCAGCTTCCTGGGGCTGCTTCCTGACTGACTTCTGTGCAGTAAGAGGTAGCATCACTCTCAGCCCACTCCCCTAACTTTTACTGTGCACCATAACTGGGGGTGATGGAGACAGAGTGGGAAACACAGGACCTGGCCTGCAGCCTGGCACGGAGCTGGTACTCTGTGACAGGAGGAGCTGCCTGACCTGCTGGTCTCACAGACAACAGTCAGTCCCAGCAAGGTATCAGAGAGGATACAGCTGGCTGACCCCACAGCAAGAAGCACACAATGAGACTGGCAGCCAGGATCAGAGTGGAACTAAGAACCCTGCTCCAGATCCAGACCTGCTCACCCAGGCCCTTCTCTCCGACCCACTCTAATGAGGACCCAGGGGGAACCACTCACACCCTCTCACCATTTGGCCAGCAGCACAATGGGGTGGCGGGGGCCATGGACCAAGCCCATGATGGAGTAGCCATAGTTGTGCCAGTCGATGACCAGTTTGCTCCCGCAAATGCAGCCCACAAACCAGCAGATGGCAATAGCAGGCAGACCTGGAGGGTTCTAGGAGAAAGACTCAGAGGCAGTGGAGGAAGCACAGGCCATGGCCCATGTAGCCTAGAGGAGTGACCACACAGCAAAGAAACCATGATCTACAAGGCTCTCATCAGCCAATGGGCAAAAAGAAGACCCCCTCCACCATAAAAACAAAAACAACATCAACAACAAAAAAAAGGGGGAGTAAGAAGTTATAAAGAAACCAAACTGCCCAATCTGGAAACCCCAAAATCATCAACGATCAAGAGCACTTAAGAGCTGGTGAAATGGCTCATCGGGTAGGAACACCAACTTCAGGACTCCTGAAGGTCCTGAGTTCAAATCCCAGCAACCACATGGTGGCTCACAACCATCCATAAGGAGAGATCTGGAGAGTCTGAAGACAGCTACATTGTATACATATAATAAATAAATAAAGTTTAAAAAAAAAAAAAAAAAGAATTGCCACCCAAGCATGGAGGACCAGATGAGGGTGCTGGATCCCTGGAACTTGAATTACAAATAGTTGTAAGCTCCTATTGTAGATGGTGGGAGTGAAACCTGGGTGCTCTGCAAAAACAGCAAGCACGTACTGAGCCACTGCTCCGGCACCCTGCAGACGCAGTCCCATTTGTTCTTCATGGTATTGTATGTATTGCCTGGCAGCTTCATGACTCTGATCACTCCCCACTCCCTTCCATCAGTTTCTCCTCACCTGTCAGTCATCCCTCAGTACCGGTTTCCTTCCCTCCCTCC
>JADRCC010099273.1:0-19360 GCA_019843855.1 Hylomyscus alleni
AAAAAAACCATTCAGTTGTAATAGGTGGAGAAAATAAGACATTCCAATTAAATTTCAATTTAAGCAATAGCTATTTACCAATCCAGAAATAGCACTAGAAAGTCATCTCCATCCTAAAGAGGCTAATCATACCCAAGAAAAGACAAGGAATAAATAATCTTAAACCAGCAATCAAAAGATGGGAAATACAAACACACATACACCACCACCACAAAACCCAAAACCAACAAAATAACAGGAATTAATCAACAGTATTCACTGATATTTCTCAACATTAACAGTCTCAATTCCTCAATGAAAACTAGTTTTCAACCCCCCAAAAGATTAATGAAATGAATATGAAAATAGGATCCATCCTTCTGCTAGATCCAAGAAACATTAAGGATTAAGGAAACATTAAGGATCCTCAGCATTAAGGATAGACATCACTTTAGGGTAAAAAGATGGAAGAAATTATTCCAAGGAAATAGACCTAAGATGCAAGCTGAGCTAATCATTTAAATATCCCACAAAATAAATTTCAAACTGAAACTAAACAGGAGATAGGGAAAGACACCACATACTTTTAAAAGGAAAACTCACCAAGAAGGCATTGCAATTCTTGACATTTATGCACCCAAGTTCATAAAAGTAATAATACTACAGCTTAAATCACATACTGATCCTCACAGTGATAATGGGAGATTCAATACTCTACTCTCACCAATAGACAGGTCATCCAGAGAAAAACTACACGGAGAAAAGCTGGAGCTAACTGATGTTCCAAACCAAATGGACTTAACATATTTATAGAAGACTTCACCAAAACACAAAAGGATATATCTTCTTCCCAGCACCTCACAGAACTCTCTTCAGAACTGACCACCCATTCAGACATGAAGCAAGTCTCAACAGACACAGGAAAGGTGAAACAATACCTTGCATCCTATCTGACCACCAAGAATTAAAGCTGGATGTCAACAACAGAAACAACACAAAGCTCACAAACTCATGAAAAGGGAACAGCTCATCACTTAGTGAATAATGGCTCAATGAAGAAACTAACAGAGGTGAAAGCCATTCTAGAATTGAATGAAAATGAACACATAACACACCTAAACTCATGAGACACAGTGAAAATGGTTCTAAGAGGAAAGCTCATGGCAATAGTGCCTACATAAAAACGAAGAGGAGGAAAAGGAGGAGGAAGAGAAGGAAGAAGAGGGAGAGGAGGAGGAGGGGGAGGAGGAGGAGGAGGAGATCTTTTACTAGTAACCTAACAGTGTACCTGAAAGCTCTAGAACAAAAAGAAGAAACCATACCCAAAAGGAACATATAACAACAACAAATCAAATGCAGGGATTAATCAAATAGAAACAAACTAATAATCAGAACAATAGAAACATATAAGCAAGAACAAGTCAGAGAATCAATGAAACAAAGAATTGGTTCTTTGAGGAAAAATCAACAAAAATTACAAACTAAAAGGCAGAAAAAAAATCCAAATTAACAAAAGTAAAAATGAAAAGGAGGACATAATAACAGACATCAAGGAAATCCAGAGAGTCATAAGGATATACATTAAAAACTTGAACTCCACCAAATTTGAAAAATCTAAAAGAAATGGTTAATTTTCTATATAAACACCATTCACCAAAGTTAAATCAAACAAGCAATTTAAACAGGCCTCTAACCTCTAAGTGAAATAGAAGCAGTTATTAAAACAAAAGTCTGCCTAAAAATGTCCAGGGCCAGATGGCTTTTGCATAGACTTCTAACAGATGTTTAAAGAAGAGTTAATGCCAATATATCTCAAACTATTCTAGAAAACAGAAGAACATTGCCCTTTTGTTTTATGAGGCTACAGTTATCCTAGTACCCAAACCATACCCAAACTATCAAGAAAAACAATTACAGACCAATTTCCTTTATGAACATAGATTCAAATGTTCTCAATAAAATACTTGCGAACAGAATCCAAGAGCACATCAAAAAGATCATCCATCATGATCATGTAACCTTTATTCCAGAGATATTGGGATGGTCCAACATATGTGAATCAATAAATGTAATCCATTATATAAACAAACTGAAAGGGAAAAAACCCATGTGATTATCTCATTAGTTGCAGAGAAGACCTTTGACAAAATCTAACACCCTACCATAATAAAAGTTTTAGAGATATTAGGGGTACAAGGGCTATAACTCAACATAATGAAGGCAGTTTATAGAAATCCCATAGCCAGCATCGAGTTAAATGGAGAGAAACCCAAAGCATTTCCACTAAAACCATGAACAGGACAACTATTTCATATAGTACTTGCAGTCTTAGCTAGAGAAAGAATAGAACTGAAGGAGACCAAGGGGATACAAATGAGAAAGGAAAAAATTGAAGTATCTTTATGTGCAGATGATGTTATAGTATGTATGCATGTATGTATGTGTGTGTGTGTGTATATATATATATATATATATATATATATATATATATATGATCCTCAAATTATATCAGGAAACTCCTACAGCTGATAAGCACTTTCAGCAAAGTAGCTAGATACAAAATTAATTCAAAAAAATTAGTAGCTCTCTTATATCAAAATGACAAACCGACTGAGAAGAAATCAAGGAAGCAACACCTTTCACAATAGCCTCAAATCATATAAAATGTCTTGGGGTAACTCTAATGAATCAAAGATTTACTTGTATGATAAAACCTTTAAGATACTGAAGAAAGAAGTTGAAGAAGATACCAGAAGATGGAAAGATCTCCCATGTTCATGAATTGGTAGAATTAACATAGTAAAAATCGTTATCCTACTAAAGCAATCTAAAGATTGAAAGTAATCTTTTTCAAAACTCCAACACAATTCTTCACAGATCTTGAAACAATTTTTAGTTTCATATGGAACCACAAAAAAGAAACAAACAAACAAGCACTCCCAAAATCTGGGTAGCTAAAACAATCCTGAATAATAAAAGAACTGCACAAGGTACTACCATCCCAGATTTCAAGTTGTACTACAGAGCTATAGTCATAAAAACAGCGAAGTATTGGCATAAAAACAGACATATTGATCAATGGAATCTAGCTGAAGACCCAGACACAAATCTACACACCTATGGACATCTGATTTTTGATAAATTAGTGCAAAATACACACTAATAAAAAGATAGCATCATCAACAAATGGTGCTGGCCAAACTGGATGGGTATATGTAGAAGAAAACCAATACATCCATACTTACCACCATGCACAAAAGTCAAATTCAAATGGATCAAAGACCACAACATGAAGCCAGATACACTGAACCTAACAGAAGAGCACATAGGGATAGCCTTGAACTCCTTGCCAAGGAGAAGACTTTCTGACTAGAACACCAATAGCACAGGCACTGAGATGGGCAATCAATTAATGGTACTTCATGAAATTGAAAAGCTTCTACATGGTGAAGGACTCTGTCATCCAGACAAAGTGGCAGCCTAAAGAATAGGAAAAGATTTTTACCAACTACACATGTGATAGAGAGCTAATAACCAAAATATATAAAGAACTAAAGAAAAAAATATCAAGAAAACAAATAGCTTAATTAAAAATAGGGCATGGATCTAAACAGAGAATTCTCAAAAGGGGAAATTCAAATGGCCGAGAAACGCTTTAAAATGTTCAGCTTACTTAGCTATCAGGGAAATACAAATTAAAATCACTCCGAGATTTCATCTTATACCAGTCAGAATGCCCAAGGTCAGTAAAACAAGAAATAGCTCACACTAGAGAGACTGTGGTGTAAGCGGGACACTCATTCGTTGTTGTTGGGAGTACAAACTTCTACAGCCATGATAGAAAGCAGTGTGGTCATTCCTCATGGAAACGGGAATGATCTAGCTCAGATCCAGCTGTACCACTCACTCTTGAGCATATGTCTAAAGGCAGAGACACTTGCTCAACCATGTTCATGGCTGCTCTATTCATAACAGCCAGACATTGGAAACAACCTTCATGTTCCTCATCAGGAGGATGGTATGTTTCCACAATGGATGAAATTCACAGGCCAATGGATTGAACTAGAAAAAATTATCCTAAGTGAGATAGCCCAGATACAGAAAGTCAAATGTGGTATGCATTTGCTTGTGTGTGGATATTAGCTGCTAGTCAATGAAAACCAAGCTACAGTTCATAGAACCATATAGGTTAGGTATACTGTAAGAGACTAGTGGGAACAGTTAGATCTCCGCAGGGAAGGGGAATAGAATAGTTATAGATGGATGTGGGGGTAGAGGTTGGAATATAGAAAGAAACATCTAAAATTGAGGGCCATGTGAGGTGTAGTGTAGAAACCTAACACAGTAGGATGTTCCTAAATATGTATACATATATGAAGGCCATCTAAATAAAATTGCCAAAATGTGGGGAAGACAGAGCCCCAACTGGCCATCTTTTGTCACCAAAAATTCAGTAGTGGGATTGGGTAACATCTAATTGAGTTGTTGGTCAAAGGGAACCACGGAAACTCTCTCTCATCCCTAGTAACCTAGGCTCCTGCCAAGAATATGGGTTGTTCTGCACAAATTGACAGCAAGCCCCCATTGCTGAAAACAATACCTACACAACTCATTAAACATGGAGAAGTCAAGCTGGTATGTATAGAGCCTCCACTCCTGTGTTCTAGTGTCTTTGGTACAGAAAGGTGCTCTGCATGCTACCAAAAGAGAAACAAATACCAAGCCAGCCATAGAACATTTCTTCTACAAGGGTGTCCTGCCAGCACGATATGCTAGAACAAAGCTTGTGGGAGTAACCAATGAACCAATATCTGATTTGATGTAAGGCCCATTGCATGAGATGGAACTCGTACTCAGTGATGCATGGTCACCACAAACCTGAGACTAGATAGCCCAGGGACCTAGGGTAAAACCTAAATATTTCTGTTCTAAAAAAAATAGTGTTTTTTTATGTAGCAATAAAATGACTCCTAACAACATTGTAGACACTCATAGATCAGTGCCTTGCTCAGCCATCAACAGAAAAACAAAAAGCTGCCTTATGCAGCATATGCTAACAATTACAGAAGCCCACAGTGAGACGTTATTCAGAGTAAGAGACCTTAGAACACTCAGCCCTGTACAGGATGTCTCTGCTAAATCCCTTCCCTCAAGATGCAGTGAATTTGCAGAAGAGGGGGCAGAAAGAGGTGGAAGAGGACGGACGGAGGACCCAGAGTACAAGGTCCCTAAGTCCACGTGATCGAAGCTCCTGTGAGCTCACAGAGACTGAGGCAGCACACACAGGGTGTGCATGTGTCTACACAAGGCCCTTTCATACATCCTATGGCTTCTGGTTCGTGTGTTTATAGGATTCCTGAGTATGTGAATGAGTGGGTCTCTGTCTCCTCTGTCTTGTTTTGGTCTCCCTTCTTCCTGATTATTTTGTCTAATTCTGATGTGTTAGTCTCATGTTGTTTTATTATATTTTATTTTAGTATTATTCCTTAGTAGCCTGTTTGCTTTCTAATGGGAGACAGAATGGAGGTGAACTCAGATGAGAGGAGAGGGAGGGAGGAAATGGGAGGAACAGAGAGAGGGGAAGCTATAATCTGGATATATTACATGCAGAAAAAATCTATCATTAATGAAAGGACTAAGACATATACTGGGTTTTATCATAAATATTTTGAAACTTCACCGAAAATGCTAGAGACATTCCAGATAAATGAAGACATGAAACATATTAATGGGTATGTTAATTATTCATTAGCCTATCTATTACAAAAAAATCCTCTGTAATTCCAATAAAAGCATACAAGATCTCTCATAAAGCTGTATGGATAAAAATGACTATTTCTGATAGACAAGGTGATCTTCAAATCACAGAAAACCATAGTCTAAAGATTTCTTACACAATTCACAGGGAAGGAAGCACAGGAGGCTGTACAAAAGCTCACAGAGACCCTGAGAGACCTTTGGGGGAAGGTTGCAGCCGTTGGAAAAGATTTGGTGAGTGGGAACTCCCATTTGCAAACACAAAGACTTGATGCTTGTTCAGGCAGAGACATGCATTTCCAGTCCATCATCAAACAAGAAAGATGAATGCTAATTTTGGTGATAGTGAATTATGGGGAAAATTTAAACAGAATGATGATAGAAATGGGAATCTGTTTAAGCTTTCATGAAAGTAACTTGTTGAGATAACTTAAACCTGAAGACTTTTATACTCTACTCTGCCTTTAGAAAATACTGTCAGAAAACAATGCCATTTAGTCTAGTGTTGTTCATGACAGAGACATAGGGAACTTTTAAGAAGAGTAGGAAAATAAGGTTTGAAACTGTTAAGATCCAAATGTGTAATTGTATTACAGACTTGCTAGAAATTGTGATTTTTAACTGTCCTTTTCTGCTATGTACTAAATATGTTTCAAAAATTATGTTTTGCTTATAAAGGAAAATAACTATAAAATTGGGCTTAGAAAGCATTAAAAACAAATTAAGTTATTTTGGATCCTTGCAACTGTTTTTCATCATTAAAACAGGGAAAAAGAAATAAAAGCAGGCCGTCTCTTTAGGCAAATTAATCATGTTAATTGGATTTATAGTATATTCACTTCATGTTTCAAGAAGTAAGCTTAAAATATACTTAGTAATCAGCCAAGTAAAATATTTTGGCCATAAAATTGGCAGGGAAACTCAAATGCACAATTATCTAAAGCATATAAATACAATATATATAAAAACATATGCTACATATTTCTAATTAATGCTGAATACATTGTAAGTTTTGGTATCTCTTGTATAATTTCCGAGGTAAATAGATAAAAGGTTTTCCACATCTCCCTAAAGGGCAACGGTGGGAGACAGAGGAAAGGAAGGAAGTTTAAAAATCCATAGGGTGATGAATAACATGGCTGGACTCTATGTATTACGGGTTTCAATCATGAGTGTAAAAGTACCCAGTGTTGGGAACCTCAGCATGCCCTTTGTCCTCTCTGTGAGTGACAGGCAGGAAGCACTATGGGCTCTCATCTAACCTTATTATGATCTGATTAGCCATGTATCTGACAGTTTATACAGTTTAAAGTGTGAAGTAAATGAATTCTAAACACTTCATCCATGCATTTCCATGCCATCCATCCTTGAAAACTAAGTTAATGGAGAGTAGAGACATAATTAATAGAAGTATAATTTCATACATGGAGGAAGAGTGATGCAGTAAGGAGCTGCTGCTAATACGATGTCATCGTAAGAGCATCCTTAGTGTTCTGGAGGTAGGGGAGAGGTCAGACATGAGACTGAGAAGAAGTTAAAAGGAGAGGAGAGAGGCACCGGGAGGGAAACTACCTCATTAAAGAACAAAATAAAATGAAAACTGGACCTGGAGAATCAAAGACGCGCCACAGAACATGGCATGGTAGTCTCTGTAGGCACGATGCCCATACCATGTCACCACACAGGTTTTTGGTAGTCTATTGGTGCTACCCTTGTAAAGCTACTGTCTATGAGAATACATCGGTCACACTGGGATTCTGGTACCACTGATGCCACCACACTACCACAAGTATCTCGGGTGCTCGGGGCATTTGGTTCTCACTGGCTGAACTGATTCATGGAGTATGAGGGATTTGCTCACTGGTAGAGCTAGAGTTGGCTGAGAGTAACGTAACCTACATCTTCCGATCCTTAGTCCATTGTGTGTCTTGTAAACATTATTGCTCTTTGGATGAGGGAACTTACATGCCAGCCTGCTATATTTTAAATCATTCTATAAGAGCTTAAGGGTTGTTTGGATGACACCTTGAAATCAGCAGTTTATCTGGTGGAGGTTGCCGCTGTCACATCTTACCAGTGAAAAATACTCAATGTCTAGAGAGAATGTTCTAGAGAATCTTGGGCTTTTGCATACAACTCTAGTTTATGATTCCTTCCTCTCCTTTCTTTTTCCTCTCTGGGGTTGGGGTGGCCATAGCCCAGGGAAGCAGTATGTAAAATCCATGGCTCTCAAAATCCATAGCTTGATTCAGGTTGTAACTCATCATTTCAGATAAGCCAGGACAGCTGATAACTTCAGAATGGCTTTCCTGAATTTCCTAGACAACGGAAAACCAGTGTAGAGAAGAGCACCCTCAGCATGGCCTGGCATCATGACAAAGATTAATGGGAAGCTCTTGTTGCTCTAGAGAGGCTGACAAACACCATGGGTAGCTCTACCAATCCCTACCACCTCAGGGTGGACCAGTCCTCTGACAAAGGACAAAGTGCTGTTTCAATCAAACCAAACCACAGACAGAAAAACACCATTCCTGCCACAAAGCCGCAGTCAAATCAATGCAACACAAGATTGGTTTCCTTAGGTCTGTGACTGCATGGCATTGGATAGGGAAACCACGCTGTGCAGTGGGAAGGACAAGGACTTGGAAGTCCAGAGTGACAGGCGTGGCTGGGGAGAGTTACCATAATTCTGCCTGATAACTTCATCCGATCGTAAAACAGTAGCATGAATTATGTGTCATTTGCCAATGTCTATCTTTCTACATTGCTCAAAGCAATATTTGATGGACACAGCATCATTACATTGGTCTCAGGAGAGAATAAAGGACCCATGAAAGGTCCACCTTCCAAATTGTTTATATTGTGAAATGCTTGCATGATACAGATAGATTCCCTTTAGGTGGTTTGAAATGTCATGTGATGATGGAGTTTCCTTTTTTCAACAGTTACATGATGACCTGAGCTGAAGTCACTTATAAATAATCCTTTATTGTTTCTTCTATGGGACTGGAAAAGACAGGAAAGCCAGCGCTGTTCATTGGCCACACTTAACACAGCACAGTAAATGTCTGTGTATGCCCAGATATGTAAGTCTGTCCGTGCCAAGCAGTTCTCCAATGGATGCTATCTATGTGTGCTTTACCTGGAGCTAAACATTAAATCCTATGTCAAGTCCTTCTCCCAAGACCGCTCTACCACCTAGATGTCCATCCACAGCAGCAAGTTGCCAACTATCCTCCAACCTAGGACGCCCCCAACCCCTACTTTAGGTTTAAAATATTTGCAAGCATCGTTCAAAGCAATAGTTGTTTATCTGTTATTTGTTACAGAGGCTAGAAATGAATAGCCAGAAGAAGAAATACATTGGGTATGGTGAATACAAGGCTCAGGTGACACCCATGGGCCCACAATGCTCAGTACCTCCACATGTCCTGCTACTTGGACACTCACTAAATCTTGTCAGTAACTTGTTTGTACACGTTGTCTCCAGCTGCCCCTACTCCCTCTGTCTGGAGGTTAGTGGTTGGGGCTTAAAATTTCCACCCCCTAACCCTTCTACTTCTTTCCAGACACTAGCCTTGAGAGAGAGGTGAGTACTCACAATTTTTGAGGGGGGATTCTGGGAGAAGGCATTAAGTATTATCCTAACACTGTTAAAATCACTACTGGTTAAGTCTTACTGAAAACAGTCATTTGTGATGTTCATTTTCCTATAAATAAACAAAATGTTGGGGGTGGGGCAGTCTGCCCTCTGGTTAGCAGCAGTTGGCTTCCCTGGAGGCTATGAGCAAAAGGATTATCAGTTTAAAGGCCAGCCAAAGTACACTTGTGTCAGCATCAGCCACCATGAACACTCTATGGGCACCCTGAGAACTTCATGAGGATTACAGATGACTGTCCTGACTCCTGAAGTTGCAGCCCCAGCTGAGGTTGTTTCAAAGATCGTGTACCAGACTCTAGATGACCCCACAACCATTTAAACCTGGACCAGAGTAGGAACATTTCATCTAGTTGCCTAGCAAAGAAGTTGCTGGGATTGGCGCTCAAGAATTAAGGCTGTGACCAATTCCCGTGTAAACTTCCACGGGTGACGGTGCCAACAAGGGAGCAGGGCTGGCCCAAATATCCCTTCCTGCGTGTGTAAGCAAATATCCCTTCCTGCGTGTGTAAGCAAATATCCCTTCCTGCGTGTGTAAGCAAATATCCCTTCCCTGCGTGTGTAAGCAGGCAGCGCAGCTTTCCTTACAGGGCTGGCTGGAGACGCTCTCCTGTCTCTCAGTGGTAATCTTGAGGACAGACAGTCCTTTCTCTTCTCCTTTCAGCACTGTGCCCTGAGCAGTCAGGGCAGCAGCAGCAGCAGGGACTGCAGAAGGGCCGTAATAACAGAACCAGCGGTAGCCATGGCTGAGTGGTCTGCAGGATGTACTATGCAAGTGGTCCGGCAGCCTGCTGCTTGTGAAAGCAGCAGCTTTGAGCAGTTCCGGAGCGGGCTGCCCAGGCAGGAGGCAAGAGGTGGATGGAAGGAGAGAGAGGTGGGCAGGAGATGGCAGAGAGCTTAGACGGAAGGATTAAGAACTTACAGAGAACTAGAGGGAAGAAACCAGAGGCCCTGGTTACAGAAACACTGAGTCTTTGGGGCCAAGAGCTATAATCCTGGCTGCTGTTGAGGGCTAAAACATCCCAACTTCTAGGTCTACGAAAGGGCTGTAATGCATGCAGGCCTTTGGGGTCTGAAGTTTGAGGCCTGCAGTGGGCTGTCTACATGGACACAGCTGACCTCAGACTCACTCTGTAGACAAGGTTGACCCTGGATTTCTTGTCCTGCTTCCATCTCCTGGTGCTGGGATTATAAAAGCATTTCATCCTAGGGGCTGTGATACCCAAACTTGCTGGAGTTCAAACACCAATTAGGCAACCATCCCACCAACTGAGCTGTATCCCCACACTTAGTTTTTTAATAGTTGGGAAAAATAAAGATTTTTTTTTTAGGCAAAATCATACCTGAAAGAGATTCCAAAGTGAATCCTAGAGTCCATTTAACAGGTGGAACTCATATCAAACAGCTGCTGCCTAGACTGTGGACTCTGCCCCTGCCTTGCTGAGTGCAGACATCTACAGTGAGCTCACATTGGGCATGGTGGCTAAAGATGGACTCTTGCTTAGTGGACATCTGCCATCTGCTCACATGTTCCTTTATTTCTATCCTTTGCACAGTCTCCATCCTCTCTCAACATCAACCACATAAAGCCCCTTCCTCCTGTCAGCCTCGTTCAGAGATATCCGAGCCTGTATCTCCAAAACTGAAATTCCTAAGATTCCCAAGTCAACTCCTTTCTATATTCTGCATTTGGACTGATTGGCAGTTACACCCGTCTTTATAATTTATCATAATGTGTTTAAATACACAGGAGTCAGTCACATAGAAGCACTTCATACTAGTCATGTAGCTATAGGATAAATCAGGTAACATGAAGTGTATCGTGTTAGCAGTTACTCCGTTTACTAATATTAAAGCAAGGAGCCTGCACTGTGGAGCAACTGTTACCTCTGTTTCACTGTTTACTGATATAAAAGCATGGAAGAGCTCACACTGGAGCAACTGTTGCCTCTGAAGGAGAGACAAGGATGGCTGGGATGGGGCTCACTGCACTAGATCCGAAGAGATCTGTCAGGCAAAGGAGCTAGAAGTCTCTCTCTGCAGAAGCCACACAGGGGCGCAGCCCAGAGCTACAGGTATGCTGGAGTGAGG
Source organism: Hylomyscus alleni (assembly GCA_019843855.1). NCBI lineage: Eukaryota > Metazoa > Chordata > Mammalia > Rodentia > Muridae > Hylomyscus > Hylomyscus alleni. The sequence continues at coordinate 11,486 of JADRCC010099273.1, forward strand.
GGACTCTTGGAGCTGAGCAAAGAAAACTGGTGGGAAGCGGCTGAGGTTAAAGCCAGAGCCTAAGGCAGGAGCTGAGTGCCTATCTAGAGGGGTCAAGGATGCTACACTGCCTCCTGCGGTTTTCAAAGAATTGATAGGTCTTTGATAATTAGTCAAGTGTAAAGATATTCACGCCTTACAATAAAAAACTGACCAAAGGGCAAGAGAGAATTCTTCAGAGAGAAGACAAATGTAGATCACTAAGGGAGGGCCTTATGACCCACTTAAGTGATGAGGAATAGGCTGTGGGGTCAGGAGGAGGAGAGGAATTGAAGATTGGCAGTGGGGGAAGTGGTGTGACCTGTGATGTGAAGGGAGTGTGGAGCATGGCAGTTGTGACCTTGCAACTGGGCAGTGACACCACAGAGATAATCCAAAGCTTGAAGGATACACGAAAGACATGAGTTCTAACAGATGCTGGGACCCAGGTACACTTTCAGCCTGCCCCTTCAGGTCCATGGCCTCTGTAAAAATGCTTGTGGCTAATGGCATCTGACAGTAAAAGCATGTCAACAAGTGGGAAAATTGCTTAATTTCTCTCAGGTAAGATAAAGAGAATTCTAAGAACCAGCTTCCAAATGGAAACAAGACAGTTGCCTAGAAGTGCTTCAAAGACATTAGAAAATGTCAGCTGCCACGAGCTAACGTCAGAGTAAGGACAGAGTCAGAAGAAATAAGTGTCCAACCTAATTCCCTTAAGTCAAAGCTGCTGCTTGACATCAGTGGAGGCCAGGGCCAAAGGAGCTGAAGTTAAAGTCAGCTGAAATCAGAGACCCTTAACTCCAGACAAGGTACAACAGTCTGTAACACACACACACACACTCTCTCTCTCTCTCTCTCTCTCTCTCTCTCTCTCTCTCTCTCTCTCTCTCTCTCTCTCTCTCTTGCATATAGCCCTTTGGGAAAAACCAGATCGAGGATATATAGGAAAGCTGGTTTTCCTAATTGCACTACTTAAAAATTCAGGCTGGGTGGGGGATGGCTCAGCAGGGAGGAGCAAGCCACGAGGATCTGAGTTCAAGTCCATGGGATGCACATAAAATGCAAAGGGTAGCTGTGTGCACACTGGTAATCCCAGCCATGGGCGTGGGAAGAGGGTCACTGGGCCCTGTTGGCTGCTGGCCTACTTTCAGGTTTAGTGAGAGACCCTGTCTCAAGGGAATGAGGTAAAGGATTGTAGAGTAGAACTCCAACTGCCCTCTTCTGGCCTTCCCGTACATACCCTACAACTCAACACAGACATATAACATGAGACAAAAAGTAGACTTAGTTTTTTTCAATAAGAAAGTATCTAGAAATGCACACATACAACTAACTTGCCCAAAGAGCTTGAGGCAATCTCAAAAATTCAGAGAGAAAGTTTTATCATTTCCTTATGGACCTGGCTCATCATCAACACAGTCATTAAAGAAAAAAACATGTCAAAATCACTTGGCTGCTTCTTTGACTGGAGGCACAGCTGTTGCTGATCCTAGAGTACCTACAGGACCTGCCAGAGCCCCTCCCCCTTCCCCACTCCCCACTTGAGCTTTCCATGATTTCGTTTTGTGTGTTTAGTATCCTGTGGGACAGAAAATAACCTGTGCTGATTGAGGCAATTGATGGACTCAGCTGGTGCTGGAGATCATGGAATGGGAACTGAAAGACACCTGTGAGAAGTGTGTGGGCAGGAGGGAAGGGGAGGGGAGGGCAGGGGAAGAGAAGGGAGGGGAGGGGAAGAGAGGGGAGAGGGGAGAGGAGAGGAGGGGAGGCGCTCCCGCTCCAGGTGGTGCACAGTCACAAGAAGGGGTCTCAGCCGCTCAGTTAGCTCAGTGCTCTGTCTTCTACCTGCTTCTGTCTCTGCAAAAACCAACAGAGGAGCCGCTGTGTAACCCCAAGGAGCCAGGGCCAGGTGTCTGAGGCTAGGCCTTCTAAGGATTCAGGGTTCCTGCTCTCAGCTTGAGACATCTGAGGATAAGAAATTAGGCTTGATCTCTGCAGAGAGCAGGGGTTTTCAAGTGGTGGTCTATTGGCTTTTCTAAGCAGGGAGGCAAGCAAAGAGAAACCAGGTGTGTTTGTTACAGGGTGGGGAAGAGATTTCGGGGATAACTCTTTCTTAGGCTGCAAGGCTAGCGTGTGAACTAGTGTACTTCCCTTTAACAGATCCAACCGTTTGACTTGAAAATAGGGGAAAGATAGAACGGGGAAGAGAGACAACTCAAATATTTAAAATGGACCACCTAGGGGATGGCACGTTTGAAGAAACTCTGAGTTCCTTAGGAGTGCTCATTTGCTGTGGAGTGTGACAGACTGTCTTCCATCCCCTGCTTTAAACTGACTGAAGGAACAATCTCCACGTTCAGTTACAAAATTAACCACCAGTGTTTGCACCCAGGAGACACATGGGAGGAAAGCAAGCAGGAGAGGCCGGTGCTTTTCTAAATACAGTGGGATGATTAACATGTTATTTTGAAGAATAGGGGGCGAAGAATTACTTATGCTTCTGGTAAGTTTGGGCTCTAGCTACAGGATAAGGAACCTCCTTGCCTCAGAGAGAAAGGCACTATCAGCTGCATGTCTCGGGGTGACTGGTCTGCAAGGGCTATATCCTTAGCTCATTGGTACAGATCGAGCCATGTACATTCTCTGAGAATAGTGTGCTGCTTGCCTACTGAAGGCCACTGTCCTCAGAGGGACTCTGAACTAGTTACAAATCTCAGTGAGCAAAGTCCTTGGGGCTGAGTGAGAGCATGCCGCATGCTGACTATACAGGGCTGTGGCAGCTTTGTCCCCAGTACTGAGCACCTTCTTGTTCTCGGTGATGGGTCACGAAGGAGGGTGGGTTGTGGGCCCACATCCGGTCAGCCACAGGGCTAGGGCCAGGATGAGGGACTTTTGACTGCTTGTTCCCCACACTGTAGCCGGGTGGGCATGGGGCTGTGTGGAGCTGTGGGGCCCTGCTCTGGGAGTGGGGAAGCACGGTCTAAGGTCCCCAGGGGTCTGGCAGAGTCGGCTTGGGGGTCCTGACCTGCACAGAGGCCAAAGACGACAGGTTCTCAGGCTCTTGGACACTCCAGAAGCAGCTGGATGCAGCGGAAGAGCTGAGAACAGAGTGGGGGCCCAGGGGGAAAGAGGGGAGAGCTCCTGCTGGGTCCCTCAGGGCAAGAATGTCCTAGGCATGTTCAGCATGTGGCTTAGCTTGGTGGTAACAGTAGCTGGAGTACAGAGAGACCTCCTTTGGGAGATTAGATAGATGTGGCTCTTTAGAGGGAGATCTACTCCATTGCTCCCCACAGCCGATACTGATAAGAAGAGTCAGGCAATGGGTTTAAGGCGTTTATTGTCATGGCCGAGATCTGTGATGTTGTGAAACCATGCCCCACTTTCTCAGGGTGAGTCTGAGGTTAAATACCTTTTACAGGGAGGAGTGTCTGGGAAGGAAAGCTTAATTGGCTCAGCCCTTCAGACCTTTAGGTGTCTCATAAAATGGAGATCTGTCTTGAGGCTACGTGACCTGTGGTCATGTCCTCTACCTATGGAGCAGCTTGGGGGAATTGCCCTTATGTAACTGATGGCCACAGACCTATGGGGAGAAGAGCTGCGGTGTCAAGAGTTTCTGTCTAGGAGTGTGGCAAACACCTACTGTCCTTGCAGAGTTATCTTCAGGGTCTCCGGGTTTTAAATGTAGCTCAACCAGAAACCAGGTTGCCTTTAACAGTCCCATAGTGGGTGACCAAGCACACCTTTGTGTAGCACAGAAGCCATGTGGTCAAGGCAGAGCTCAGGGTCATAGCACATCTCCCTTGCAATTTCAGGTAACAAGGGGCCATCCAGTCTTCAGGTCTGGGTAGCTGAGCCCCACCATGCTGGAATGCAGTTGTGGCCTTTCTCCATTTCTGGGAATCCTATAGATTTGTCCTCTGGGGGTCAGTCCAGATTGGCCTTTGCTTTTCTGAAGAAAGAGCCTTCTCATTTCTCCTGGTGACATAAACAAGCCTGCCCTTTGCACAGTCCCTTCACCCCAGGTCCAAGCCACTTGTTGCTGACAATATGCCACCTTCCATTCAAGTGAGCATGCTTCTCCATTGTGATTCCTGTCAGGGCTTCTTTTGAATCAAATTATGATGTCTCCCTGGTGAGCTGTGCCATATGACTATCTTGTTAGAACATCAGATTCAGAGCCTGCACCGAGAATGGTCCTGCCTCCTCTTCACAGCACGTTTCCTTCTTGTTTGGACACACTTCTCTTTGGTTACTTGCTTGCTAATGAAGCCTTTCTGAGTTTAGGACAATTCCCAGGCATTGTTGACTTGGAAACCACAGAGAAGAGAGAAGCAGGGACAGCCACCATTCCAAGGGATCTTGAACGAAGTGTGTGTGGCTGGGCTTTCCTTGTGGATTGGAGAAAAGCAGAAAGTGTGAGCACTGAGCTGGGCAGCGGCTGAGTGGCCATCTCTATCCTTTTTCTCTGGACACACTTCAGTATGGGAGGCCTTCTTTGCTCCAGTGGGTTTGGATGCTAAACATTCTGGAACATTTGGGATACTTTCTCTACAAATACATTTTCCTTTTTTTCTCATTTTCTTTTGTGTGTCTCTGAGAAATAACTTTTAAGAGATCAAGCTGCTTCTATAAGATAGCTCTCCATCCACTCAAGGAGGAGCATGCCTACCTCCTGAAGTCTTCTCTGCTTCTCCCAGCTTGGAGACTGCCACCACATCGATACCTTTTAGTGATCATGGCCTCACGTCTTTAACACCTATGGTGGCTCCTGCATGGGGCTTCTCCAGAGCACTGACACTCTCTTGCTTTGTGTTTATATAGAATGTGCCTTATTTCAGCTTCTTGTGGCAAGTCCTGCTCCTGCTTTAAAGACGAGTCACTCTTGTCCTAGTTTGGCTCGGGTGTACCTAAGTCCTTCACAGTACCCTGAGCGTAATCGGGTCATGCAGGTTGTTAGTAGATGCTTAGCTGTTCTGACTTAGTTCCTTCGTCACACTGTGATCTTACAGAGGTGGGCACTGCAGTGTTCCCTTGTGTGTCCGTGGCAGTGGGTAACTCACCACATTAAACTTGTTAGTAGAGCATTTTGTCTTCAGTTCACTAACACCTGGAATGTTTACTCACAAACACACGAAGGATTGCTGTGTGCCAGATAAGAATCTCAGTCCTTATGATATAGTACATGACTTAAATCTTTACTTAACCTCAAAGGACTGATATTGCACTATAGATGGATGCATGATGATGAAACTGAGAGTCTGAGAGTCTAGAGAGGCTAGACAACTTGCTCAAGATTTGTAGGCAGCACACAGTACAAGGCATGAGTGAGAAGGGTGTATCCTGTTATAGCTCTAAATCTAGCTGCCTTAGTCAGGGTTTCTACTGCTGTGACAAACACCATGACTAAAGCAACTTGGGGAAAAAAGGGTTTATTTGGCTTATGCTTCCACATCACTGTTCATTATTGAAAGGAGTCAGGCCAGGAACTCAAGTAGGGCAGGAACCTGCAGGAAGGACCTGATGCAGAGGCCATGGAGGGGTGCTGCTTACTGGCTTACTCCTTATGGCTTGCTCAGCCTGCTTTCTCATAGAACCCAGGACCACTAGCGCAGGGGAGGCCCCTGCCCACAATGGGCTGGCCCTCCTCCATCTATCACTAGTTAAGAAAATGGCCTACAGTCTTCCCTCCAGTGGAATCTTACAGAACATTTTCTTATTTGAGATTCCCTCCTCTGTGATTCTCTAGCCTGTGTCAAGTTGACATAGAACTAGGCAGCATACTAACTGCATTTAAAAAGCAGCCGTTTAAAGATTTTCCTATCCACTCTAGGATAAAGATTGTGTGGGGTTAGGAAAAATAGAACAAGAATATTTGTAGCCCTTTCTACTATATTCCCAATTCTCTGAAGCTTGGCTTTAATCACACACAGACTTAGCTACAAAACTCAAGGAATCAGGTGATAGAGACAAAGCCAGGGTTGGCCAGGACTTTAGGTCTCATGTGAGATGCACACTTTTAGAAGGTATCTCATCTGTAAAACTGAATAGGTTTGCCTACTCAATATCATTGCTTCAGACCAATTCCCTGTAATTACAGATTACAGGGGATGCCAGTATTGATCTGAACTGTCATATTAATGACAGCAGCAAGAGGTAAGTTACTGGGTGACGGGATTATTTGTATAATTTTGGTTGAGAGCCTCACCTTCAACAGCTGACCCATCTCTCCAGCCAACAGGATTATTCCAAATAAAATTTTCCATTTTTATATTTTTGTTCAGTAGTTCTTCTTCCCATGTACTATTTCACATTTTCCCTCTCCTTCCTTTTCTTTTCTTTTTTTAAAAATTGATTATTGATTTTGAGTTTCAAGAGTATTTGCTTTAAAACCATCTCCCTGATCACTGAGTGGGTTGAGTGAAAGAGGAAGATTTTTTTTGAAATTCGTTAAGAAACAGCATTTTATTTTAAGATATAACAAATCCTACTGAGCTGCCAACCAGAGAATGTTTGAGATGAGCGTGAGCCATCCTAGTTTACGCCTGCCGATCAGCGGTCCTCAGGAGATCTGAGTGGGACATAAATCTTGCAGACGTTCAGATATGCATTGCCCAAAGTTTGTTACAGTAGTCACAAGGTAGGTATTTTAAAATAGTCCATAAAAAATTGGACTCAGCTATTTTATGAATTGTTGTTTAAGCCTATAACTAATCTCTTTGACATTAACATCTTTAGTAAACATTTGAGCAATATCTGCATGCAGAATATTGGATAGAGCTAAGACAGCATCTCTATTCATTAGGCTTATGTTTTCTCAATAACCTAATTTTGTCTTTCATAAGATATTAATGCTTTTGGAAGTCTTACTCTTAATCCTATTAATTCCTAAGCTACCCTTTAAAAGTGCATGAGGTAATATGCAAAGGCTGTCAATTTCACTGAATTATACATTGAGCTGCTAAGGGTGAATCTAAGAATTTTAGGGCTGCTGAATATAGAACCTCATCTGGAAATGTTTTCTGGAGTGAAATGAGACTCCAGGGACATAGTTGGGATTGATCCCCATGGCTTTACAGTCTTCTCATCTCAGATCACTGCCACCATACAGAGGTCTGTGAATGACTGGGCACAGCACGTCTGTCTGCTCTGGGCCCTGGGCTGTGGTTAGGCCACTGTTGGAGCTGCCAGCCTAAGACGTAGCTGGGGCCCAAAGGAAAGTGATCGGCGTGAGATACAGAGCACTGCTTGGCACACAAAAGTAACTGATGACTGTATTATTCTAATTCTAGTTCAGAGAATGTGGGAATAGCCAAGCACTCTCCCATTGGATTTAAGGCACACACCATGAAATGCACACAGCTGACACTGGTAGAGTGGCCAAGAACCCGAGATTGGATGGATCATGGGCCTAGAAGGAAACCAAATTCTTTTTTTTCTTTTTTTTTCTTTTCTTTTCTTTTCTTTTCTTTTCTTTTCTTTTCTTTTCTTTTCTTTTCTTTTCTTTTCTTTTCTTTTCTTTTCTTTTCTTTTCTTTTCTCCTCTGAGACAAGGTCTCTCTGTGTAGTCCTGGCTGTCTTGGAACTCACTCTGTAGACTAGGCTGGTCTTGAACTCAGAAATCTGCCTGCCTCTGCCTCCCAAGTGCTGGGATTAAAGACGTGCGCCATCACTGCCTGGTGATCAGAATATATTGTATAAAATGCTTTTCTTAAGTAAAATAAGAAAAGCACAAAACCGTTAATCACAAGCATCAGCTCCTTCAAATCCTGGCCCCAAGTTTTGTAAAGTCTGCTGGGTCCCCTTCGCCACTGTGGTGTGGCCAGTGTGGTGTATATCACTTAAATCATAAAAAAAA
>JADRCC010099312.1:0-15743 GCA_019843855.1 Hylomyscus alleni
CCCACTCATTACTACCATCTACATCACTACTTTCCTCAACAATTCTACATTTCTTTCTTACTCTGCTAGTCTTAAAAGTTTTCTTATTTGTGGCAGAAGGCTTTGCCTCTATCTCATCTGGAGATTTTGAAGGTACTTCCTCCACTAAAAAACTCCAGATCTGACTTTTCAGTTAGTAAATCTCTCATTTGTTGCCACAGAACAAGGGCATGACTAAGAATTTCTCTAGATGAATTCTTTTCATGAAACCTCTTCATATCTCTAATGTCAAGCTTCCCTCCTCCGGAAACCAAGGACTAATTTTTTGTACAAAGTCATAAAATTCCTGTAAAGATTTATCTGAACCTTTCAAACCTTGACCTAATAACATGTGTTTGAAGACCGACAAAAACAACCGTTTTCCTTTTGATTCTGATTGCCCCATGGTTAATCGATTACTCGCCTTAACTGGTGATCCTTTACCAGCGAGTCTGTAGAACTCTTTGTGAGATCCTAGCCTTGTCTGAGAAATAAGAAAAGAGAGAGAAAGGAAAGAAAGAAGAAAAAAGTTTTACCTGCTGGATTCCCTGTTCTGGGCGCCACCTGCCGCAGGCCGGCCGATCTGGGCCTCCCTCAACCCGCGGGAGAAACGGGGTCCTAGTCAGGTCAACGAGGCATAGGCGAAGAATGACAACTTTTCAATACCCCTCTTCTGTGATTTGATAAATATATGTACAAATAAATTAAGGATCCACTCTTCTGTCCAAAAGGTACCACAAATAGTGGTCACATGTCATAACATCCTCACTTTCCCAAGCCTATGGTAATTTCATGTATATGTCTGAGTTCTTTCCTTGTGTGTGATCAGGTATTATTAGCTACATGGGATAGTAAGATGCAGCAAGACATGACTCTCAGAGCCTATATAACCTTATCTATAATTAATACAACTTTATACTTACATGCTATTATTTATGTAAATTCCATTACTTTGTTAGATAACTTTTTTTAATATTCATTGGGTAGCAACAAGATTTAAGGAATATTAGCCAAAGCCAGTGAATATTTGAGGGAAAATAGCAAGAGTGACAAAGAAAATGGAGACTACTTTCCTAGTTGGAGTCTTTCTTTCTTGTTTGTTTGTTCGTTCATTTGCTTGTTTGTTTGTTTGAGACAGGGTTCCTCTGTGTAGCTCTGGCTGTCATAGAACTCACTCTGTAGACCAGGATCTAACTCAGAGATCTGCCTGCCTCTGCTATCTGAGTACTAGGATTAAAGGTGTGTGTTGCTAGTGAGTCTTTCTTTTAATGGCTAAGGTATGACTGATTTGTGAGTATCTATCATGTTTAGTGGTATAAGTAGCCTTAAAATAGGCCTCATGCAAAGGATGAGGGAAATAAGGTCAATAATGAGGCAGCTTTCAAAATTATACAGGGACATGTTAGGATCTGAACCTGGGGTCTCTTAGCACTAGTGCATCATGTGTACATATAATGCACTTATAGTCCTAAGGCCATTGTATAGTTGGATGTCTTTCTTATGTTTAGCTATCAAATGAGGAAAGTATATATGTTACAATATAAGACAGTATAAGGTAATGTTTTAGAATGTTTTCTCAGTATAAAGAGAACATTTTCTTATTCCTGACACAGCTTCAGTAAGGGGTATGTAAGCCTGGACACAGGAAAGAGCTCAGAGGAATAGGAGTTTGGTCTGACTGTTCACTCCCAATTGTTATAAATGGAGAAGTAGGCAGAGTAAAAGAAGTGTTAGGATTTGGATGAGTAGTATAATCATAGAAAGTAGTGGGAGGTGCAGAGGGGAAAAGTGAGGCTGAGAGAATGCACACAGATAGAGTAACAGGGTCCAAGATACTCAGGATACCCAAGCAGTGGAATGGTCAACACAAAGTTATTTAAGACAAAAGAGGAATGCCTCTAACCTGCAAAACTGTCTACATACGTTATGCAGTATCCAAAGTATTTCAGACTAGGCTCGAAAAACTGACTCTGAACCTACCAGTCACTTTACATTTACACAGAATGGAATGCATTTATGAAAAAAAAAGAAAAAAAATTTAGCAGCTCATAGAACTTTAAGCAGAATTTAAGTCTTTATTAGATGTCTGTCCCTGTGGGAACTATCTGAATTCTTTCATTTTCTACCCAGGTACAAGCAAGGTTAAATGCTTTCTCTGTTACAGATAACCAGCCCCCTGTGATTCAAACACTACAAGACAAATTACAGGCATTTTATGGTGAAGACTTTGATTACCAGTTCATAGCCTGGGATCCAGAAGGCTCTGAGATACATTTTACACTGGATTCTGGTCCTGATGGAGCAGGTGTTTCCTCTGAAGGACTGCTTACATGGAAAACAGAGTCACGGACTCCTCAGACATTCACTGTCCGTCTAAAGGATGGCTGTGAGGCTGAGTCTACAGTCACAGTGGAGGTCATAGTTATAATTACATAAATGTCACTGGAACTTTTACAAAGATAGCCACTTTATCTTAAATCCTAGCCCAAGACATAGTTGTAATGTCAAAGGGCAATGGAGACATTAAACATTGCATTGTATTAAATGTTACTTGTAACAGCATAGCACCTTAAAGACACTTTTAATAAGCCCTGAAGCACGGGTCTAAATTTAGAGCCGACATCATGCTCTGTACATACAAACATGGATGAGTATCTCACTCATTTCCACTCCCAAGCAAATCCTGACTAAACTAAAACTGATAACTACATCTTTTTCCTTCAAATGAAAAAAATCTTGGATGCTGAATTAGAAACCACAAATACAGAAAGAAAACACAGAAGAACTCATTGACAATTTTTCCTTTATTGATAGATGTAGCATGTCTGTCACAAGGCTTAAATTCTTATAAACTCCTTGTGGTGTGCATGCACGCTTGAAGATTTGCCTGTATATTTTCACACAGACACATGTGATGAAAGATTACTGGGTTTAACCATATTAGCCTAGCAATTGACGTTATTGTCGGCTCTTAAACGGAGATAACGTGGGTGGCTGACTGCCTTCCACATTACAGATTTTGTTTCCTAGTTTTCTGTTTGCATTTAAAAACTGATGATTCTATCCATGGGGTATGGTGTTACTTACCTAAAATATGCATCCTTGGGAAGATGACAAAGGTGGAATATAAATTCAAGGCCACTTTGAACTATTATTGAATCTATTTTAAAAATTAGAAAACAAAGACAAATTGTTCTACTAGGAACATTTCTAAAAGTATTTTATGTAGCACCTGTATTTTAGCTTCGCTCTTGAAAGGAGATGTAATTTTTTTAAAACATGAATTTTGCAGAGAAACATGACTTGTTTATCCATGTTCATAAGCCCTCATGCCTATCCTGATTTCATGGGGTGGTAACTAAATGTAATTTCATTCAAAATATCACATTCAGTACTTTCCTTTTGTAGGTGACTGTGAAGTCTTGTGACTGCTTGAATGGTGGATCATGTGTGTCTGATAGGAAATTTCCTCCAGGAAGTGGCGCCTACCTTTGTGACTGCTTGCCTGGTTTTTATGGTGATCTTTGTGAGACTGAAGCCAGTGAGTGCCAGTCAAACCCTTGTGGCCTTGGCAGATGCATTAAAGGCTTGCACATGTACTCCTGTGACTGTCCTCCTCAGCTCACAGGTCAGTCTGGGTTCCTTATGAACAAAATGAGAATGTGAATGAATTAGACAATTTCCTTGGAGTATTCTTTTGGGAAACCATGCAAATCTATGTTCTTAAGATTTTAAAGCATATTTTTTAAAAGCCTGGCAAAAAGTAACATAGACATAAACACTGCATATATCCTCTGATAATTTTTAATTATGAATTACTTTCAAACACTTCTGCACTTTTGCTTTCATATATTCTTGCAATTTTGTCCATTTTATGATTCTGATAGCAACCAAGGAAACTCAATTGCATGTTTATAGGCATTCCTAAATCTTTTTGGCAAGTAAAAGTACATTTAAGTGTATTGATATTGAAATATAGATCAAGGAACCCTATGGAAGAGGAGGTGGAAGGAGCATGGGAACCAGAAAAGGTAGAGAACACCAGGAGAACAAGACTCTCTAACTTAACTAAGGAAAGCTTGTATGAACTTACAAAAGCTAAATCAAGAAGTTCAGGGCCTACACAGGTCTGCATCGGGTCCTTTGGGCCTATATTTTAGCTTTCAGTGTAGTATTTTTATGGGACTCCTGAATGTGTGAATGAATGTGTCACTGAATCTCGTACCTTTTCTTGGGGTTCATTTACTTCTGTAGGTTTGCATTGACCAACTTCCACGTGATGGTGTTTGTTTTATCTTTTTATCTTTTATTTTTTTAAAAAACAAATAGAAATATTTACTTGTAAGATATTTTTATCTTTAAAAAATATAATGTAGAATAATAAAAATGTTTCAGGAGAATAAAATGTTATTACATGAGAAGTGCTTTATTAATAATTTACTACTTAGAGACATCATGGGTTTAATCAGAGTTGGAAAAAAACGAAATACAAGCATAGTCACGAATTCATTACTTGTCCTAAGATGTCTGATTCCGGAAATAAGCCTACGATACGCCTGCAATTCATCAAAGCCTTGAACGTCATGTATGAATAGCTTTTTGGGTATAGAGATGTGATATTAGATTAACATGCAGTCATTGAGCTGACTTTTCTGAAATAAGTCAGTTTTAACATAGATGAGCAAAGCAGAAAATTTACATGTGTATTTAACCTTTTTATTATTTTAAAATTATCACTTAGACATATGAAAGATATTTCATTGGTTTTGTGTTATGGACTATATTTAAAATTATTCAAATATTAACTTCCTCAAATATATATATCAAGGACTCCTTTCTATTCATAATATGAATTTATTCATTCAAATAAGATGCTAAGCATATCAAAGTATCTTATTGGGAAATTTTTGACTTTTTTAACACGTAAAATTAAAATTTTCAGAGTCCAGTACTTTCTTAACATTAGTGAAGAACATTCTAAACGACATTCAAAAAATTCGAGTTTTTAAAGTATCAATTTTATAATTATATTACTCAATTATATATCATATACTGTAATTCTTCCCTCACATATTAATCGACTTGTGTTTTGAGACATACCTTGTTGTGTTACTTTTCCTGACCAACTCAAAGTCTTCCTATCTCGTCCTCCCTGGTGATGAGACTACTCATCATATTTATAGAAAAAAATAAATTTACATGTCTGAAGAGTTGAGTTTATTATTATATAAAAGAAGTCTAAATGATTTAAATTTGATTGTATAGTAGTTTTTAAATAAATAGTAAATGTATTTCCTCAGTAGAGGTGTGGAAGTGCTAAATAAAGGAGCAGGAGAACCTGCCAGGCAGATACATGCTTGCCATCCCAGAACTCAAGAGGCAACAGTAGGACACATTTTAGTTTAACCTAAGCTACATAGCTAATACCAGGAAACTATAAGTAACCAAACAATGGGATGTTAGACATTCAATAATTTAAGCTATCAGTCTGTTTCCTACAGGCAAGAACTGTGAGAAGGATGTAGATGAGTGTGAATCTTGGCCTTGTTTCCCAGGTGTGGAGTGCATCAATGTTTTTGGTTCCTATCATTGTGGTCCATGTCCAGAAGGCTTTCATGGGGATGGGAACACATGTCATGGTAATAGCCCTTGCTCACTGCTGTGTTTTAGGCTGCATTTATCTACTTCAGGTCACTCAATAGCATTTTCTTTCACTCATATGTTTCTTCAGTATATGTATATATGTTACATCTAGAACTAGATGCACAGGATACCAAAGTATATCTCATATGTTCTCACATTGAATTAGCATGTGTTAGCAAGAGATGTGATGAATAGCTCCATGGTGCCAAAAAGATGTTTTTTTGTTTGTTTGCTTGCTTGCTTTTTTTGTATATTTTGAATGAAGGGCACAAAACAGGCATCATTCCTACCAGAAATGGAGGAGCTTAAAAGAGGCATGAATTGAGTGAAGGGAGGGGATGGGGACTGAGAAGACTATGAAAGTCAAGAGAGAGGACTGAGTTATGCATATTGTCTTAGTGAGGGTTTCTATTCCTGCACTAACATCATGACCAAGAAGCAAGTTGAGGAAGAAAGGATTTATTCAGCTTACTTCCACATGGCTGTTGATCATCAAAAAAGTCAGGACTGGAACTCAAGCAGGTCAGGAAGCAGGAGCTGACGCAGAGGCCATGGAGAGATGTTTCTTACTGGCTTGCTTAGCCTGCTCTCTTATAGAACCCAAGACTTCCAGCCCAGGGATGGCATCATCCACAAGGGGCCCTACCCCCTTGATCACTAATTGAGAAAATGCCCCACAGCTGGATCTCATGGAGGCACTTCCCCAAATGAAGCTCCCTTCTCTGTGATAACTCCAGCCTGTGTCAAGTTGACACATAAAACCAGCCAGTACACATATGAACTTTTTTTATTAGATATTTTCTTTATTTACATGTCATATGATTTCTCCTTTCCTAGTTTCCCCTCCAAAAAACAAAAACAAAAACAAAAACAAAAACAAAAACAAAAAAACAAGAACAAACCCCTGTGGCCTCCCCCCTCCCCCTGCTTGCCACCCCACCCTCTCCCACTTATTGGCCCTGGCATTCCCCTACACTGGGGCATAGAACCTTCACAGGGCCAAAGGCCTCTCCTCCCATTGATGATCAACTTTGCAATCCTCTACTGTACACATGCTGCCAGAACAGTCAGTCCCACCATGTATAGTCTTTAGTTGGTGGTTGAGTCCCTGGGAGCTCTGAGGGTACTAGTTAGTTCATATTGTTGTTCATCCTAAGGGGCTGCAAACCCTTCAGCTCCTTTGGTCCTTAGAGAAAGGACAGATGAACTCTTATGGTTATTATCCAAGGAGACAGAAATTGTAGAGGATGGGAGACACAAGAAACTCAATGTTTTAAAAGTGAGTTCCAGAAGACAGCATTAAAGAACTATATATAGGTTATATTTAAGTGAACAAAGATCCCCTTTTCATGAGATATTTATCAGTCACCCAATCTTTATATGATGGTGGGCTTATATGTCAAGGTAACAAGTAAGAAAGTCTGTAAAACCTCCTACCTGTTTTCTATAAGACTAAAGTCATTATCCCTAGATTATTTTTGTGGAAAGATAAGAATTGTATAATGCAGCACTAAGTATTTTCTTTTTTTCATAATCTCTGCAATTCTAAATATTACATTACAGAAAATAATTTCTTCCTAATTCTGAAGTGTAGAAATTCAAGAGCAAAGGTGTAGTTTAATTGTCTTCAGGAATATTGTCTTCTTGACCATCAGACAATAGTGCTTACACTATTGTCTACCCTAAGGGCCTTTCTTCTATGTGTGCTTACCAGATACCCCTTCGTCTTCTTAGGACAACTATCTGCTTAGAGCAGGGATGTACTTTTTCACCTTGTGCAATCAGCATCCCTTTTACAAAGGCCCTCTCTCCAAACACAGCCATGTTTAGGATTCACACTTTTACAGACGAATTTTCAGGCATATAATTCATTCTAAATCTGAGGATTGGTGGGAAAAAACTTAACTTTGATCTAATTTCTAGTAGTTAAGTCCAAGAGACTCATGAATCCTACATTATGACTCATGAGATTTTGTTTGCATTAGTCGAACTCTGATGTGTTTCACCTACTGATTTAGAGCGGAAACTGAGTTTTTAAATGACTTTACTACAAAACTGTGGTTCTCATGAGGTCTCACTAAAGTATTATTGAAGAAGAGAATGGTAAAATTGCCGAAAACATAAAACTGATATTAAGCCAATAGATGACAAAGTCCCCAATAAGTCCAGATCTTGGATCAAGCCTAATGCAGAATACTTTCCAAATGTTTTCCCTAAGACTAACAAGTTGTACCTCAGTTATTTTTACTTTTAGAAAGATAACCTGAAGGTTATAAAATACATTTTTCCCTCGCTAACCTCTTGATTGCTCAGCTGTATATTACAGAATAAGCAATGTGGATTTCAGGGAAGCTTATCAGTGGATATTCCATAGCTTTCAAACCTGCTGCCTTTCTGCGTTACCTCTTGTATCCAAATATGTTGCACAGTCCTTGAAGGCTGGAAAACTATGAAGACTTTTTACTACTCTATGGTTCTTAGTCGTAAATGCCATAAACCACCCATAAATGAATGGATAACTTGGCATCAAATGTGGACAGGGTAGAACATTAGTATACATTCTGATTAACGTTTCTATTTATTTCTTTGCTCTTTAGACTTGAGCTTTCAACCACCATCCATGGAGGCTTCACTGGCGAATCCAAGCTTCACTCAGAGTCCTGCAACAACTTTCAATGAGTTCTTAAACTCAATGGACACATCTCACTTGTCAATAAAACCAGTTATAACTCAAATGGATAATACGAAGAAGGGTGTTTCTCATCAGACACCAGCTTATGAGTATGTGGATCATGTTCTCAGTTCAGATCTTACTGTTGATGAGCTTGAAATTCCAGCACGCCGTGATAGTTTTTTAAGCACCAAACCTAATAGTTCTTTTGGCTGGGTAGATCCTGTCCAGAGCACTCTTCCAACAGAGACAGGAGGGCACAATGCTCCAATTAGCAAACCCTTCCAAAATGTCTCTGGGCAAGAGTTTACATCATTGACTACTAAAGCTGCAATCACTATTTCGCCAGAAAAAATTGGATCAACCAAAATATCAAAGTGCACAGAATCATCTTGTTTCCAGGGTGTTTCCTGTGTGCCAGCCACAGGTGGTCACTTCAGGTGTGGACGCTGCCCCTTTGGGTATTACGGAGATGGCATCACTTGCAGAGGTACTGTGAGTATTTTTCACCATGAATAATGAAAACTAACTCACTTAAATTTAAGTAACTAAGAAGGTGTAGTACTTCTTTGATGGTTTCTACTCACTCTGCTTACTTTAAAACATTTTGGAAAAAGTGGGTTTTCTGAATTGCTTTTAAAAATTACTGTTACTATTAAAAATATCCTTACTATATACAGTTGTACCTGCTCTATTCTAAATTTCTAAGTTCTTTTATTTGTTTTGTTTTGTTTTTTTGAGACAGGGTTTCTCTGTATAGCCCTGGCTGTCCTGGAACTCACTCTGTAGACCGGGCTGGCCTCGAACTCAGAAATCTGCCTGTCTTTGCCTCCTATTCTAAGTTCTATAGTAACATCCTGGTTTAGCCATCATATAATCTATAATAACCTCCCATTTTGATTGCTATTTTTCCATTTGTACAGATGACAGGGCAGGTCTTTGTGAGTCTAGTTATGTAGTATATCAAGCAGCTAAGAAGATGAGACACAGTTTTGAATATAATGAATCCACCCCGCAAACTTGCTTCTTCCCCCCCTCCCGCCCTGGCCACATCCCAGCAGGCTCTTATTATTCTCTCCCAGCTTTTAAAAACATCTCACTCACATGCAACTTTTTACATACCCCCACAATCATTTATCTAAAAAGCGCCTAAGACCCAGTAAGTAAAACATGACTCTCAATGCCTTAATATCCAATCAGATTTATATAATAATAAACTCACAATTTACAAGATGCCAATACAATAATCTCAGAACCAAATAATAAAGACAATATTCTAACCCAATTAATCTATTTTGTAAAAACCTTTGCTTGGTTGCATAACCTCGTGGGGTCAGACTCATCCTCACTGTCCGTCTCCATCATGACCTCTCTCCTCCTGCTCCTGACCTTTTTCCTCCTCCAACTCTAAATCTACCTCTCTATTCCTGTCCAATCACAGGCCTGTCACTGCCCTAATGTGATTGGACAGAGAAAATGCTACAACACAAACCTGATCAGTATTGTGGCTCAGATTCTTGTCAGTCCACAGCTGGCATGTAACACTTCAAATTACCAATTCTGACATACTTGCTTATTTTCATAAACTGAGATTTCCTGTATTGCCTTCAACACTTTTGACACTCAAACAATTTTACAAGCATTGCTTATATGTTTGCTTTCTATAGTCATTGCTTTTGTTTAAAACAAATATAAATTTTGGCTTTGGCAATGAAGAATCTTTTTCTTAGGTGTTTTGCCATTGCTTCTATTATTGCTTTGTTAAGAGTAATGCATCTTTTATGGTTAACAAATAGAGCGAAGACATCTCATATATGGTGGTTACAGGAGAAGTGTGAAAGACCCAGTGAAATACGTCAAGTACCCAAGATGCTCAGCGAATCTAATCCCATTAGCTTTTGAGTCCCTGGAACCTTGCTTTTTGGTTGAGCATCACTGTCTGTTCATCAATATTTAGCTGTGGTCCATCTGAAACTCCATTGTACTCTGTAACACAAGTAAATGTCTGGCTGCTTCCTCTACTGCAAGCTAGGGTTATTGGAATAATTGCCACATAATGTGCCTCTTTCTTAGTCTAGTAATTATTTTATTCAGTCATTCTAATCGTGAAACCTGTATAAAGAAAAGAATTATGTGTAAATGTAGTAGCTGTACATTTAACACATCATTAAAATGTTCACATTAGAAAACTTCAGATTAGGGGATTGGAGTTCAGTACTAAAAATGGTGACTCACAATCATTATAACTCCAGTTCCAGGAGATTCTATGACCTCTTTTGGGCTCTGTGGACACAGCATTTTGCCAAAACATCCACAAAAATAAAAAAAGAAAAAGAAAAAAAGGAAAAGGAAAAGAAATTTTGACTGGGTTGTGGTGGTACACACCTTTAATGCCAGCATTTGGGAGGGAGGTGGATCTCTTTAAGTTTGAGACCAGCCTAATCTGTAGAGCAAGTTTCAAGTCAAGGCTAGAAAAAGAAACCATTTTTGGAGAGACAGAGAGAGAGAGAGAGAGAGAGAGAGAGAGAGAGAGAGAGAGAGAGAGAGAGTTTATATTGATAGACAACACACACACACACACACACACACACACACATGCTACATTTCAGATTTTGTTCCTTGTTTTTGTAGCACTTTGTAGACCCTCCTGTGGAAGAAACAGAGAATGTGTTGCCCCAAATATATGCAAATGTAAACCAGGTTATACTGGTTCCAACTGCCAAACTGGTAGGTACATGATTCACTAGTTTGTATAATAAATTTTATTTGATAACCAATATTTCTAAGCCATGGGCTTTATTTTTATGTAGCCATCTGTCACCCAGTTTGCAAAAAGCATGGAAAATGCATTAAGCCTAACATCTGTGAATGTCCTCCAGGGCATGGTGGAGCAACCTGCGATGAAGGTGAGAATTCCAATTACAGTCTCAAATATGGAGCTAAGTACAGTGTTATTTCCTTGGAAATATTTTTTAAAGGATAATTGTCTTGCTGTGTTTTTGTTAATGAGAACTCATCGGTGCTGGGATAAAAGTTCACAGCTTAAAAAATATTCATACTAATTCTTTTTAGGGAGAATTTTGTTTTTAATTTGAAAAAATATTAATTGTACAGGTGTTTTGTCTGGATGTATGTCTGGACACCATGTGTGTACAATGTCTCCAGAACAGAGTGTCACATTCCTTGGAGCTATATTTACAGAAGGTTGTGAGCTGCCATGGATGGATATAGGGGAATAACTGGAACCTGGCTTATCTGGAAAGCAGCCAGTGTCTCTTAACCATTGAGCCATCTATCTAGCCCCTAACTTTAGACTTTTAAACACTCATCCTTCAAAAACCATAGATCCAAAGAGTAACTGTTTCTCTTCAAATGTTTGCTTTTTGAGATTTAGGTATTTGGTGAAAATTAATTATTTAAATGACTTAGTGTATTAAATGCAAAACTCAAGGCTATAAGGTAATAAGAAGAAACCTAAAAGATGACCCTAAAAATACATCTGTAGTCATTTATACCCTGCATGGTTTAGGATTAATTATTAAGTTGGGAATCTACAGAATACAATTGATAAAAGTAGGTGCTTTTTAAAAATTAATTTGCTATTTTTAAAACAGTCTTTGGGACTGAATTCTAGTAGGTGATACATATAATTGTGAGTGATCTTAGAATCCTGTTAAATGCATTAATGGCAAAGAAAACTACAAGGTAACAAAATAATTTTGGAACTAGTAGAAGTCTTCAAAACTAATACCAATTGAAAATAACTACGAAATATATAAATCTATTTTTGAAGAGGAATTTATAAGTCCAAGTTCACATTTTAGAAGGTGAAAATCAGGTATTTTTATTCAATTAAACAAAGTCTTCATAAACCAACATTCATACACCAGCATTGTGTTGTTTTATTTTTTAATTTTCATGTATGAGCCAAAACATGGTGCTGATTACTAAGCTTCCGGCCTGTAAAGTCCCATAGTGGATTCCCACCGAAGGGTAACTACACCGTAAAGGGAACTGAGTTTAGCCTCCATTGTTCTTAGAATGGAGCTTTATTGCAGGCAAGCTTTACACATGCATGTATACTGATTACTGAAACCTGACTTAATACTATCTGTGTCTGCAGAACATTGTATCCCTCCTTGCCAACATGGGGGCACCTGCTTGTCTGGCAATCTCTGCACTTGTGCTTATGGCTTTGTAGGACCAAGGTGTGAAACACGTAAGTAAAACTCTCTTACAATTTGGCAAGTTGATGGCTTTCATGCTAAATAAAACAAATTAATCCCTAAGCAACATTGATACATTAAGGGAGCCAGGGGTTCCCGGAATGGAGGTCAAGATGCTTACATGGGTGTGTTTATAATATTTGGGAGGCTGAGAGGAGACAGTCATGAGCTGAGGAGTTGTCTGAATTACACATAATGAATTCATATCTCATGAAAAAATGAAGAGCTGTTCTATGAATAGCAACATCTCTTTCTTTTAAATAAGTGGAAATCAGATTTATTAATCTGCTTATAAGTTTATTTTATTTAATTTATATCTGACTATGTTCACTAGTTACTAATAATTTTCCTAAATAACAAATTCTTGTTTGGTGGTAATAATTTTCTAATTTCTCCATCTCTATTATCAAGAAAATAGCTGAACATAAGAGCCTGAGTTCTTATGAATGAATTATCCTGGTCTTTCTCTATGGCCAAATTCAATTACTAGAAGTATTTGACAGTTACAAGCTGAATTTGTCTTTCTTTTGTCCTTGTTCTGTGACCTTAGTGGTCTGTAACAGGCATTGTGAAAATGGAGGCGAATGTGTTGCACCAGATATTTGTGAGTGCAAGTCTGGCTGGTATGGACCCACCTGTAGTACAGGTAAAATCAGAATTATGTACAATAAAAGTATCAACAAAAAGAAACTTCAAATGTCCTAAAGAGTTACATCTAAGAAACAAAACTGAGCTGACAGGAATGATATGAGGTGGTTATGTATAACACATTTTTAAAATTCATACCTTTCATCCTCACATTTTGCTGTTATCTTGAACCTCACATGCTATGTTACCTAATCAGTACCTTCTTGCTGTTGTGTTTCTACGGTATGTGTTATATGGTATGGACACAGAACACTTATGTTTGTTGCAATTTCCCCATTTAATTTTCTTTTTCCTTTTCTATCCAGGACATAGACATCCTACTTTACTTAACATCTGTTCAATTCTAGATGTCATGGACAGCCATCACGTAATACCATTTATTAATCAGTATCAGATATGCTTCCTTAGCAGAGGTTTGCAGTTGGTCATTCTAATCTAACTTACTGTCCCACATAACATCTATCCTCCAATGCTTAGAAGGAACAATATTTTCCCTATTTATCACAAGTTCAATATCCACTTTAAACTCTAACTCAATAATTTCATCTGTAATCCCTATCTCATGACTTTTATAATGTGCTGGCTATACATGAAGCCTATAGCAGAGGAAAACAAGATCAAGCCCATTTTTGCCCTTACATCAAGTCTCACATCATTATTGAAAGAGACAAGTGGTACAAGTATATTCTTTAAAATACAACTGTGAAGCAAGTTGGCTTATGATAAGAAGTATAAGTAAACTACATATTACAAGTGAAAACATTAATACCAGCAAGTGGATTTTGGAAGAAAACTGTGTCTGTACGCCTTGGAGACTGGATAAAATCTAAGCTGAAAGTAGAATTAGAAGTGCTTTCAAAGCAAATCATCTGTGACCAAGATCAGCCATCTGAGCATGGAAGGACTTGAGTGAAGTGACCATGTTTTATTTGCAAAGGGATAAAGATGTGTGCATAGCCAACACCAGTGCTGTTCAGTTGAACAGCCTTTCTTAACCTATAATCATTACCAAAAGCATTCTAAATTTTAGTCAAGCTCACTCTTCAGTCTTAGTTTTATTGCTAACATTATTAGCACGCCAAATAAACACACTTACAAGCAATGACAAAGTTACTTTGCTTCCTTTCATTTGGTAAAGTCTAGAATATTATTCGCTCCTTCTACTTGTAGTTGAAATATACATACCATCGCACTTCCTTCCATCCATCTGAGCCACATTCATCCTTAAAATAACAGTGCTTAGACCTTTTTCTCTCCTGTTGTTCATTAGCTCTATGCAATCCCATTTGCCTCAACGGTGGCTCCTGTTATAAGCCAAACACATGCCTTTGCCCTGGTGGATTCTTTGGAACACAGTGCCAGAATGGTAAGCATTCCTTGTGCATAAGTATAAAAGGCAAGTGGAAAACTAGGAATGCAAAACGGGAAAGTGAGCTCTTCAGAAACACATATCAAGTTTTAGATGGAAAAAAGAGTGACTGTGTTCCCTCTCTGTTTTTGTTTTTTGTTTGTTTGTTTGGTTGGTTGGTTGGTTTGGTTTGGTTTTTTCGAGACAGAGTTTCTCTGTGTAGTCCTGGCTGTCCTGGAACTCACTCCATAGACCAGGCTGGCCTTGAACTCAGAAATCTGCCTGCCTCTGCCTGTAGATATGGCCATGTAAACCAGCTAGTACAGATGTATCAGAATTGTCAATTATTCAATATCTGTTAAGTTAACAACCAGGGCATGGTCTGTGAAGTTTTGTCAAGCCAAGATATGAGGCAAATGTACATCCTTCTACTACAGTTCATAATTAATGGTACTGCTTCCATTGTTTTCAATCCAATAATTTTTGATACATATTTTATCTAATATCGAATGTTTTCCTGTGACCTCTCTTGATTTTAGATTCATTAAACATTTGTGAAACGCATCTATGTATAACTCTATTAAAATGACTTATTTGTTTCTCTTTCTTTTGTTTTATTTATTTTTATTGTTTATTTAAGATCTATTTATTTACTTTATGTATATGAGTATGCTATTGTTGTCAAACCAGAAGAGGTCATCCAACCCCATTATAGATGGTTGTGAGCTACCGTGTTGTTGCTGGGAATTGAAGTCAGTAGAGAAGAGGCATAGGGACTCGGTGGCACCATTTAGGCCGGGCCAGGAGGGTGAGGAAGAGTGGAAAGTGGAGAGCAAAGCTAGTCAGTGAAGCAGTAGGGAGCATGGTAAGTCCAAAATAGGATCTGGAGAGTGTAGCTAAGAGTCAAAGGGGCGGGGAGCCAGGAGCAGAGGGCAAAACATTAAAGAGGTGAGAACTGGAGTGGGGGTCAGGGAGAGAGTCAGAGAGAGAGAGAGAAAGACAAAGAGAAAGAGGAGATGGAGGGAGAGAGGGAGAGAGAGAGAGAGAGGGAGGGAGAGAGAGAGGGAGGGAGAGGGACAGAGAGAGAGAGGGAGGGAGAGAGAAAGGGGGGAGAGGGAGAGAGAAAGGGGGGAGAGAGGGACAGAGAGAGAGAGAGAGAGAGAGAGAGAGAGAGAGAGAGAGAGAGAGA
>JADRCC010099319.1:0-20727 GCA_019843855.1 Hylomyscus alleni
ACACACACACACACACACACACACACACACACACACACACACACACAGAGCCATGGAAGCATGTTGTTGTTTGTTTTGAGATCTGGTCTTGCTAGCTAACCCTGAGTGAGCTGAAACTTATTATGTAAACCAGGCTGGCCTCAAACTTGCTTCTGTCTCCCGAGTGCTGGCATTACAGGTACACACCAGAATACTTGGCGGGGAAGGGCTTTTTACCTCTGATTTACACACAAAAACATTGAAACCAGAGAGATAGACACGCACCCAGCAGCTGACCCAGCAAAAATAGCAGCTCCCCTTTTACAGGTGCTTCATCTGTATCAAGCTATGCTAAGCCTAACATGTCTCACCTGGCTAAAATCTTTTAAGATTTACTCTTTTAATTTTAAAGTTGTTTGTATATGAATGCCTGTGTGTATATGTCTCTGTGTGTGCCTGTATCTGTGTATGTGTGTGTCTGTGTGTACATACGTCTGTCTGTCTGTCAGTTTCCCTGTGTGTGTGTCTCTGTGTATCTCTCTCTCTCTCTCTCTCTCTCTCTCTCTCTCTCTCTGTGTGTGTGTGTGTGTGTGTGTGTGTGTGTGTGTGTGTGTGTGTGTGTGTGTGTGTGTGGTATGTAAGTGCAGGTAACTCTAGAGGCCAGAATGGGGTGTCAGATCCTCTAGGGCAGGAGTTACAGGTGGTTGTGAGTCACCTGATATGGGTGTTGGAAAACCAAAATGAGGTCCTCTCCAAGAGTGGTATGTTCTCTTTACCAGCTGAGCAATCATGCCTGTTCCCCTTATTAAATTCCTACCGTCTTCACAGGAAGAAGATATTATAATCCCTCCCTACAAATAAGGAAACGGAGGCTCTGAGAGCTGGGGTGACTTGCTCAGAGCCACTCAGCTAGTTAAGTGGCAGTTTAACCCATAGCTCCTGTTAGTGGTAATGCTTCCCAATCACGTGCCCAAATCCCTCCTTGGACACCTGCCTCCAGCAACATCTCTTTGTTCCTTTCTGCTCTGGCCGGGGCATCACAGATTCTGCCTTCTGTCTGCAGCACAGATCTGCACCCTACCCAGGCCTCCTGCTGATCCTGCCCCAAGTTACCATGCCAGTGCTTGGGCCCTTTTGTCCAGCTGTTGACATACATTTGTGCCTGGACTCCTCCAGGGGTTGCTACAGAGCTCTAGGGGTGTAGTAAGGGGCTAGGACTCAGTCCTTTGCAGTCCTAAGTTTCCCGGGGCTGGAGTGTTTGTCTCAGCATAGGGAAACTGATTGCTACAGTGAGTCCTAGTGGAAAAGGCCCTGGGCTCTGAGACATGACAAATCTTGTTTCCAGGGAATAGGGGCAGAAGCAGTAGGGCCAAGCCTCCTTTTAATGTCCTGACTTGGCTCACAACACGAGGTGGAGCTGGCTCTGGGAGAGGGTCAGTGGCTTCAGTCCCTGGGATAGATTCAACCAAGCCCCACTGGCCTTATTCCCGATAGCTGTCCACACCCAGGATAGACATCGCCAGGGCAGAGGCCCAGCTGGCCCTATCAGAGGACTCTGTTCCATGAGCCCCAGGCCTTGGATCTGGTGTTGTTGCCCACAGACCTGAGGTTTAAGTCTAGTGTGTGGACACTGCTTGATGTCCTGGAGACATCATCTCTGCTTGGTGTTATCTACAAAGAGATGTGAGGCCAGTGATCTCTCTACTGGCAGTCTTGTGGCTTGCTCCTATTTCCTCCCATAGTTCCCTGTATACAAATGAGTGATTGGGGCTCAGAATGGAAAATGACCCACTCCACAGTGCACAGTCCAACCTCAGCCCAAGTCCCATTTGCAACCTGTGGTCTTACCTCTAGATTGTCATCCAGTAGGTATGGATGTGCTCAGTTCAGTCCTCCGAGAGAAGAGAGCAGGCCATCGTAGGCATCCTTTGGGAGATAATGCATGTCAGGCCTTGGGTGTCTTTGTTGTTCCATGAGCCTGACACCATCCTCTTCATTTTAAAAATGAGGAAACTGAGGCCTTCGTTATAGGTACTGAGGCCTGTGTGCTTTCAAGGCCATGGGGCTTGCCAGAACTTGTGCTGGCCCTTTCACTGAGTTTCATAACTCTTCCTCTGTTTACTGACCATTGTCCCTATTGGCAAAATCCTAGGCCAGAAGGGTGGGTGCTCCCAGGGGAACCGGAGAACAGCAGTGGGCTGAAAGTACACAAGTATCAGGAGAGAGAGAGAGAGAGAGAGAGAGAGAGAGAGAGAGAGAGAGAGAGAACTTCCAGCGAATGGGCGAATGGCTGGCTGCCTGGGGAGATGAAGAGCTGCAATGTCTCGGGGTGAGGGAACAGAACAGGGTGGTGTCTTCCCAGCCTGCCAGGGCCTTTTGTACACTGAGGCGGAGGGTGGAGGGTGAGGGTGAGACATCTCATCTGGTTTCACCCTAGGAGGCCCACGCAGATCCACAGATTGACTCGAAGTTAATCATAGAAGAAGGAAGGGGTCAAGAGATGGTCGTGAGGCCCTAGATCCAACCACAGGGGAGGGAAGGGTCCCTCGATCCATCCTGTGGCAGATACTGAGAACTGCCTGGTGTATAGGGGGCACTGGGCAGAACTCACACACAGCCAAGATGGGAGATCAAGGGAGTCTCTAAGGCACAACATAAAGAAGGGACCTGGACGTACATTAATCGAAGTGATGGCAAACGGTGCTGCATTCAAGTCAGAGCACCCGTCCCAGGTCTGAGTGTCTTGGAATGGAGGTACCATGGTCTTTCTCCACCCAGTGGCCATGGCCTGAGGATCTCCTTAGATGTCATCCCAGCCTGGGAGATGTTGTAGGGCCTGCTGCTCTAGGGATGTCTGGCGACCTGCTTGGCAGGGGCTTGAACTGGTTTAGCAACAGCAGCCTTTCCTGTGCTGGGTTGCTGCTCCCTCCCCAGGTGAGGCGGGGCCAGGGCTCTTGCTTTGTCTCCCAGACAGAATTGGGTCCAGGAACCCCAGACAGAGTTTTGAATATCAGCAGTGCCTGAGTCTCAGTTTCTCTGCCGTCAGTTCGCTTTCCTTTCTTCTTATGCACTTGCTCCCCTGAATTCATACATCTTTTTCCAAGCAGGGAACAGAGTAAAGACAGGGTTTCCCCATCATAGTCTCTACTCCTGGTGCTCCACAGTGAGAGGTTCCAAGCGTTGGGATCTTATGGGGCTTGGTCACTCACTGGATCTAGAGGTGAGGTGACATGCTGTTTCTGATTTCAGAACCTCCTTCTTACATCAGGGGTCATAGGTGGTCTGATTCAGAAGGACCTGTCAAGGTGAACTGGTCGAGTGTCCCCATTTTGCACATAGGAACTTGAAGCACAGAAGCAAGTAGGTTCTAGACAGGATGGTGCAGCCATGATCTGGGGCCAGAAATGGGCCTTAGAGTGAAGAG
The DNA here is from genome assembly GCA_019843855.1 of Hylomyscus alleni. Taxonomy (NCBI): domain Eukaryota; kingdom Metazoa; phylum Chordata; class Mammalia; order Rodentia; family Muridae; genus Hylomyscus; species Hylomyscus alleni. The sequence continues at coordinate 3,404 of JADRCC010099319.1, forward strand.
TATCGAGGCCTTGCCTTTTGCATGGACGCCAAGACCCAGAAAGGGAGTATGAGTTGCCTAGAGTCATCCAGGAAGTCTGTGGCAGACCCTTCCCTAACAGGGGGACATCCCCCTCTCACCCTCACTTAAACCCCCTTGTTCTCTTGGACTCACCAGCCTCTTCCAGGCAGGGAACCGAGTATCGCTGCCCCATCCATATCTCCTTCACTGATGCCTTGGAGTGAAAATTTCTAGGTTTCGGGGGCTTAGAGAAGGCAAGGGTAGGGCCTTGGTCACTATGGCCCAAACTCCATAGCTACATAGCCAGCAAAGCTGCACCACCTATGTGATCATTAACCTGGGGGATCCTGGGCTGGTGGTCACTGACCCCAGGGGTCGAGGCCAAGCCATAACGGCCTTCTGTTAATCACCAACTGGGTAAGCTGGGGCCACACTGCTCCCTGTTCCTGAGGGGGCTCTGTAGCCAGGCCAGCTGCTGGCTCAGGCTCCTTGTCATTTCCTGAGTCAGCCAAGGAGCAAGTGTCCCCTCAAACATGTACTTAAAGCATTCTTTCTAGGCTGCAGTTCTAAACAAACAAACAAACAAACTCTATTGCATATATTTCTTTTCTTTGGCTTTTTCTGGGGGTGGGGTAGGGTTTCTCTGGGCCGCCCTAGCTGTCCTGGAACTCTCTTTATAGACCAGACTGGCCCTGAATTCATAGAGATCTGCCTGCTTCTGCCTCCCAAATACTGCGATTAAAGGTGCACACCATCATTGGCCAGCTGGATATATCCACGTCATGTTTTAGAGCTTGTGCTTTAAGCTGTTATTTCAGGAAGCGTCTCAGGATGTACTGCGTGTAGCATGCACAGTCCACTTACTGAAGTACACAGTTCTGTGGTTTTTCTGTGATGTGAACTGGTTGTATGATCATCATCATGGCGTGGTATTAAAATTTTCCCACCATCCTGAAAGCTTCCTTGTGCCAATTATGGTGATCTGAGGACTTTTTCTAGCCTCAGGCAAACATGGCAGTGCCCAGGGTGGCGTTTCTGTCCTTGTTGAAGTGATGGCTTTAACAGTGCGGCATTTACTGACTTTGCAAGGGTTTGTGCATCAACTGTAGATTCTTTCCTTATAGAAAGGAAGAGGCATCATTGTGTAGTTTGCTTCTGGCACCTGGTAGTCTCTCCATGCCTACTGAGTGCCTACTATGTGCCACCAGGCACAACTGGCTCTGACTTTTTTTTTTCTTTTCACAGTTGGATTGTGGTCCATTGTGTGACAGTCCCATCACTTATGTCCCCAGGACATTTTGGGTCCTTTCCAATTCTCTTCTTTGAACAATGCTTCAATGAATATCCTTGTCCTTTGCCAGCAGTGCTGTAGGGAATGTTGTATTATGTGTTTTGAATATGCACAGTCTACTTTTTATCTAGAGAGGTGAAGATGGCTCAAGCCTCCAGGAATATTCATTGGAGCAGTGTGGGCTTTCACCACTTCTCTCAGTCATGCCCAGGGCAGCCCACTGCAGGCTCTACAGACTTGAGTGTGGACTTCCTACACCATGGAGCCCAGAGAACTCAAGGCTTCTACATTCACCTTATAAAATCCAGTTTCTAGGGGTACCCACCTTCCTTGCCAGCTTTACTACCCTTGCCCCCTGTAAATCAGATCCTGGCTATTTACTGGGCATGGCCTGTGTTTGCCTGCCCTCTGCCCATATGCTGTCCCCCGGGAATGTTCTCAGTTTCCTTCCCCTGTGAACTTCAGGGCCCAGGCCATGAGAAGTCCCCTATAACCCTCAGTCTCAGCTGTCCTCTGTGTCCCCTTAGCTGTGAACTGTTTCTCCTTAAGTGGGAAGAAACTGGGGAGGGAGAGGGCAAAGTTAGATAGAAGTCATGCAATGTAGGCTCCCAAGGGAGCTGGGACAACTGAGCATTGTCCCTTACAGACCAGGTTATCTGAGCAAGCCTGATCTAACCCTCTGCAACCTCTAGGAGACTGAGGCACAGGAAAAGGCAGGTGCTACTTAGGAATCTAACCTAGGTCCACACTTCGAAGTGATGAGGAGTGAGGGAAGACTCAAATCCTGGCTTGCCAGGAGAGGGGAGAGGGCCTGAAATAGAAAAAAAAAAAAAAAAAAAAAAAGTTGCAGAAGGAAATGGAGGTGCCATCCACTAAAGGGGACAGATACAAGTGTTGCTTGAACAGAGGCAGCCAAACAACAGGTGACAACTTTGTACAACAAACTAAGATTTGCTCAAAAAACAAAACAAAACAAAAAACAAACAAAAAAACCCAAAAAGAGTACTTCAGTTTGAAACCGCCACAAACTTGTTAGTTCATGCTAGGTGTTTTTTGTTGTTTTGTTTAGTTTTTGTTAGCCCTGCTAATTGGACCGATAAGAAGGGGATTGCACGGGTCACAGAAAAACAGCTCTCACGGGTTAGCCCCTGCTGTAAGACAGACACGTGCCGGATCTCCTGCTTGGAAACTAGGGTCCAAGGGGCGACCGCACCCAGTCGGGTTCGTCCCTGTGGGAAAGGAACCCAGTTGTCTCAGAGATCCTGGACAAATACCCACCTCCCCTGCGGGCCGCAAGTCCCTCCCTGCGGGGCGGTCCCCAGCTAGGGCGGGATGGGAAGGCTGGTTACTTAAAGGTTGGGGCGACCAAGGGGCCGCGGCCGCAGCCTGGGTCCTCACCGTCGCCATGGCTCCGTACCGCTCCTCGCTACTCTGCGCGCTGCTCGTTCTGGCGCTGAGCGCACTGTCGCCGTCCCATGCAGCCACCGCATCGCGGGGCAGGGCCCAAGAGAGGGCGCCCCAAAGTCGGGTGTCTGAGGCGCGGGTGAGTGCCCAGGGTCCCCGGGGCTCCCCGAGTTAATTGTCTATTGTAAGTTCTTGCAGATACAGCGCTAGGAAAAGGGGAGTAATTCAGGTGTAGAATGGAAAAACTGTTTTGTTGCTTTGTAAGTATGTCTTGCTGCTTCGGGGCTCCTGGGGGCGAGTGGGGGGAGGGTGCGCCCGGGGCCAAAACTGTTTCCCTCCCTGCAGGCTAACCTCACCTTGGCCGGATCTTTTCCCACTACTGATTCGGATCCCATCTCCTTTATCACGTCTAATTACTGTCCTTCTTGCCAGTCTTTCTCAGTCAGATTCCACTGCATTTGCTGTTTGTCCGGTTCGTCCCCTCCCCTTTGAAAGCCTATGGACAAGACTGTTATTTTATTCTCTCCTCTCTACCCTGACCATTGACTCCTCCCCTGCCCGACCCCTCCCACTTGTCGGATTCTCTACTTTTTGCTACCTGAGCTTTTTTTTTCTCCCGAACTGTTTCTGACTTCTGCCTGATTTTTGTTCCAACCAGACCTTCCTGTCTGAGGTGACCTGCTGACATCCCTCCTTAGGCTCAAACCTAACCTTCTGTCCCATTGGCACCCTCAGAGCATGTCTGGCAACCTTTCCCACCCTCAAATCTTCTAACAGGTTCCCCCTGCAGACTTCAGACTCCATCCCTTCCCCCTTTTCCAAGAAAATTTGGTGGGTGGGCTTCTGGGGGCGGGGCAGGAGGGAGGAGGCAGGCAGCGCAGGAGACCACTTGGGCCCACTAAGCCAATCCTTTCTTGGGCTGTGATGGAATGGGGCTGAATGATCCTTCCCCCTTCCAAGGACCTAGGATCAGGCCCCTTCCCTTTTGATCCTCAGTTTCCCCATTTGCAGAGTAGGGGTGGATAATGCGTTCTAAGCTTTAAAGGTGCTGGAAGAGAGCATGCAGAGTCCCTGGGGACCAGGAGATTTGCCACGGCCATCTGAGAGCATCCATCCATAGATGCAGAGAGTACCTTTGGAGTCCAGGGCCATCCCTCAATGTTGTTTCCCAACTGGGGGTCCCTGAAAGACAGCCTGCCTCTTTGTGCCTTAGCTGTCCCCTCAAAAGGGAGGGAGCTCTCTGCCTCCTCTGTCACACTACCAAGTAGGAGAGCAGAATGGGAGACAGCCCTGGCCTGGCCAGAGCTGAAGACTAGAGTATATGTTTTCCTAACTCCCGGAAAGGGGTTGACTCTCCTCTACCACAGGGAGAGCACGAGGCTCAAGTGAGTCACTCTTGGTGCTGGAACCTGCCCTCCCTCATGCCTGGGGTATCTCCTTGCTGAGACCCCCACTTCTGCTCAGGTTCTGTCCTGTCTCTCTGCAGCCCAGCACTATGGTGGTGGAGCACCCCGAGTTCCTGAAGGCAGGGAAGGAGCCTGGCCTGCAGATCTGGCGTGTGGAGAAGTTTGACCTGGTACCTGTGCCCCCCAACCTCTATGGAGACTTCTTCACGGGTGACGCCTATGTCATCTTAAAGACAGTGCAGCTGAGGAACGGGAATCTGCAGTATGACCTCCACTATTGGCTGGGTGAGTGACATGCTCCTGCTCGGCCCCACCCCACCCCCGACCCCCAACAGCATGGACATACGGGGAGTCTTTGAACTAAGTGCTCTATGCCAGGCCTTTCTTAGTGGTTTCATGACACTACGCTCTAGAGCCAGCCTGTCCAGCTCTGCCCCTTGACCTGTGATCTGCCCTTCAGCAACTTATCTGTGGTTTTTTTCCCTATAGAATGGACATGCTGACCACTATGCTTCCTCAAGATGAAAAATGAGATGTCATGGAGACCCTCCACACACACACACACACACCCATGCTTCCTTGGCTCAGCTCCAATCACTCCCTCCTTGTCTCTCTTCAGATCTAGGAGCCTAGAGTCTCTAACACTGGCTCTGATCTGTTTGTTTTAACGTCTCCTTCTTATACAGATGGAGTAACTGAGGCTCTCGGAAAGCAGGGAGGGACTAGCTCAATTTCTATAGTCAAGTCAGAGTAGAGCTGCTGGCTCTGCACGCCTCCTCCCCAAAGGGCAGAGACCACCTTCTAGAAGCCCATCTCATGCTACCCTTATGTTCCCTAGGCAACGAGTGCAGCCAGGACGAGAGCGGGGCTGCCGCCATCTTTACTGTGCAGCTGGATGACTACCTGAACGGCCGGGCTGTACAGCATCGTGAGGTTCAGGGCTTTGAGTCGTCCACCTTCTCCGGCTACTTCAAGTCTGGACTTAAGTACAAGGTGGGTTGGGTCAGTGGCACGGCTCATAGTCTTTCAGCCTTGCAGAGAGATGGACAGACAGGCCAAGTGTCAAGCTTTGGAGTTTAGCAGCCAGGAACCCTGGGTCCGTACGACCGTGGTCTTGGATGAACCAAACTCCTGCTCTGAGCTTTTAATTCCTTATCTTACAATGAATAGATTCTCTACAGCCTGGTAGAGTAGTCACAGCATTGCAGTGAGCCCACAGGAGGCTTTCTCCCATTGGCCCAGGGAATGTGCCAAGTCCCAGTCCTGAGATCCTGCACCGGGTCCTTGTTGAGGCTTTGTTGGCAGAGGGCCCTGTGATATGTATTTGACAGGCCCCTTTCATTCACATCTCTCTCCCTGATTCCCCCTCCTCCACATTTTCCACTTGAATTTGGACTTTTACAAATCTCTTCCATGTTTTGTTTTTTTCCTAAACTTTCAGCCAGAGCAAAATCAAGCTGGGAACCCAGGAAATTGTACTAATATACTGTACAACCTCTAGACAGCCTCTTGTTACACAGAGACTGCCTTTCCTGTCTGGTTGCTGGAGAGCCAGTTATACCTGCCCCACAGGGCAGGGAGAGGCTTTGGTGAAGAGGTAGCTGGGAAATGTCCCACATTGGGCTTGGCTCCTTGAAGGGCTCAAGAGAAGCCGAATATTTATGAAGCTCAGCTCTATGGGTAGGGTAGAGAGGGGATTACAAGTTTATGAACCAGATGAGCCCCAGTCCCTCATTTTATAGGGGCGGGGGCAACTAAAGTACAGAGAGATTAATGAGTTGGACCAGGGACACAGGGTGAGTTAATGCAGGGGCTACGACCAGAACCCACATCACCTGCCTGCCTGCTTCCCAGTGTTGTTCCCAGTAAGCCGTCACGTCTCCTGTGACCCTGTTCTAAGGAGGACACGTGCCCTGACTATGCTACCGTCTCTCTCTGGGCTTCAGAGTTCTCTTTGTCAGTGCAGATGTAACTCCCTCTTCCCCAGGTGAGGGGTAGGGAGAGTGATGGAGTGTGCCTGTGAGACTTGATAGATAATGAGGCAGGGTGTGTCCTGGACCAGCAGCCTAGGCTGGGTGGGGCTGGGTGTCTTCCCTGGCATCTGCCCAGCTCTATTTGCTGGGTTACCACGGCCAAACAGCTGCTGCTCAGCTGAGCAGCTCTATCTTTCTTCCCGCAACCCTGAGAAAGGAGAGATGGGGAGCCTAGCCCTGGGTGCAGAAAGACCTGCATAGTCTCTCCGTCGGTTATTCACTTAGCAGATCGTTTCAAGCTCCTAGATCAAGCTGGGCATAGTAGCACACACTTTTGAACCCAGAATTAAGGTAATATTTTGTTAGATACTGTGTCTGAGGCCAGGTTATGCACACACCGTGTGTGTGTATACATATACACACTTGTGCGCACCCCCCCACACACACAGACACCTGCACATGCATGCACACGCACACTGGCTTGTACATACACATATATATGAAGGAACGAGGGGAGGAAGACAGACCTGTATCACTCCCACTTGTGGCTGTCATGCTGCAGATGGTACTGGGAGCATATGTGACCTTGTTTTATCCCCGAAGGTAACCCTGGGAGGAGACCTGAGGCTCAGAAGGGTCACATAGCTGTAAGTGATGGAAGTTGTGTTCTAGCCCAGCCCTGCCCTGATTCTGTGAGGCTCTGCCCTGAGCAGCAGGGGTCCAGGGGAGGCAGATCCCTTCCTTTCTAAGCACTTGAGAGGACTGCCAGCCTTCAGAGAGTCAGTCCACTGAAGGCGGGAAGGAAGAGGAGGTTAGTCCAACCGCAGGAGTCACATGGTCAGCTCTCACAGGGATCAGGGCAGTCTGCCTGCCTCGGTTACTAGTTACTTTTGGAAAAGCTGAGCAGATATAAATGTGACAGTTGTCATGAACGTTGCATAGCAGGCTATGGGCACCCAGGTTTGAAGTGGTAGGTTCTACACATTGAGGCTTTTCTATGGGATCCCATTTCATTCTCACCATTGCTGCTAGGGCATCGGTGGTAGTCCCATTTCATAGATGGGAAGGCTGAGGTCCTGTAGAATGAACCTACAAGCTAGTAGGATGTTCTTACAACAAGGGCCTTCCACGGAATGTGCTATGCACTGTACTCAGCTCATGTCAGACTGTGAAGTACTGGGGCAGTACTGACTCCATTGTGTCATGGAGGAAAGTGCGGTGCAGGGGTGTTAAGCACCCTTCCGGGGTCACATAGCTGGAGAGTCATGCGAAGGAAACTCAGACTCAAGTGTGAAGGGTCTAACGCAGCCCAGAGCCAGCCCAGTGTGGATGTTTCAGGAGTCCCTCACCCTCCGTCTTAGCCTGAGGGGCTTATCACCTGCATGTCTAACTAGCCACTCCCATATCAAGGGGATTTTCTGGAATGTTTCGGACCATGCTCTGAGGGCCCCTTGAGAGGTAGAAACCAATCAGGGCTCAGATTTGAGCCTTCAGTCATGAAGGAAACTGGCCTCTGGAGGACAGAGGAGGCCCACAGCCAGCCCTGTTTACCAGTATGGTTCTCAGGCCGCCCCCGCACTTGGCAGGCACTGACCAAGGTTCTTGGCCTCCCCACCCTCATCTATTATAGATGCAAAGGAGCCAGGCTTGTCACACAAGACTTGTTTCTATGAAAGACTCCTCCTGGGAACCACTTCTGTCTCGGAGTCAGAGAAGGGGCAGAGAGGGGCCACGGAGCCGCCAGGGAGAGCTGTGCTTCTTGTTGTTACCCCGGTCATTCCTAAGTCACTGTCCTGGGTGGGAGAGGGAAGGGTTCCAATCCCTCATCACCTGACCTGCCCTTCACCTTCACCCAGAGCCCTGACAGCCCCCCCCTGCCTCTGTGCCCCCAAAGACTGGATTATTTTAAGTCCTTTGCTCAAATGGAAGCTGGGCCCAGGAGTCCCGGAAGCCCTGGACTTCAAGACAGTTAGAAACCAGACATCCGCTGGGACCTTTGCTTAGAAAAGAGCTCTGAGCTAAAAGATACACAGCTCCAGCCTCACTAAGGAGTTTTTTTAGTTACATATGCAGTTTGGCTTTTTAGCTTTTTTTGTGGAAATTTTAGTGCCTCGCTCCCATATCTCACTAGCTGAGTAAGCCAAGCTTGATATACATTAGCCAAGAATAAGAAGCAGCTCTCTGAAGTGAAGGACCCTGAGACCCCACCCCCACAGGCGCAGACCAAATGGTGTTGGTCACTTTTGTTCTTCTACAAACCTCCTCTCATCACCTTATCTTTAATTTGGGGAATGGCTCTTTAAACAGCTCACCCTGTAGAATTTTGTTCAAAGAATTTGATCTTTTCCTGCCTCACCCCAAAATTAGATTAGACAGCAACAATCAATGCTTTTAAAAAAAAAAGTTAAAAAAAGTAATAGAAAAAAACTCCCCACTGGTGTCTTTTGAGAACTAGCTTTATTTATTATGTGTGTGTGTATATATATGTATATATATACATGCATATATATATGTGTGGGGACATGTGTATATATATGTATATGTATGTGTGTATGTACATGTATGTGTGTTTATGTGAGTATATGTATGTATATATATGTATGTATATATGTGGGTGGGTGTGTATATGAGTATACATATGCATATATATGTGTGTATGTATATGTGTGTATGTATGTATATGAATATATGTGTATAATACATGTATATATGTGTGTGTGTATATATGAGCCCTCACATCACTCTTGGGTCTCAGGATCATGGCCACCTGAACTCAGGTTTATTCTTTCTGTGATGAGAAAAGTTCCTGGCTTGCTACTGACGTGTGAGCTTTCCAAGTCAAGATGGAAGCCACCAGTGTAGCCCTGTCCCACCACGAGGTCATTCCACCCAGTGGCACCACAGCTCTGCCTGGTGATGGGCAATGCTGAATAGGCGTTATGCCCACACCAAGAAGGGACACCAGAGGGCGCTCCAGTCCCTAGAAACTCGAAACTGCTTGTACCTGGGCCTAAGATCTGATATTGGGAGGAAGAACATGATTTTTCAGATTCAGACACATTGGGGTTTGATCCCGGCTGCACCACCCATCCCACTGTGAGAGCTTGAGCGAATCCCTTCACGTGTGGGCTCTGCTCTCTTCATCTGTGAGATACATGTGGAATGTGAGGTGTCATGGGTATGATCATGTGACAAACACATCCATTCCACTTACTGCTACTGTGCCTAATGGGAGCTGACTCTGCCTCCTTACACCCATCAAGATTGTATGGCTGGGGTCAGTGCAAGGAGATGGGCCCCTAGAGTCCTGGCTAGGGTGGTCTGAGAACCTCCAGAAGCCTCTGAGCATCCACCCCCATGGCGTGTGGAACAGGGAGACGTACAGGACCCACAGCAGGCTGCAAGGCTGGAAGCCACGGGGTTGCTGCGCATGCCTGAGGAAATCTCTTCACTTCTCTGGGCCTTGGCTTGAGTTGGGCACAGTGAGTGTCAGCTGGAGGGCTGTTGAGTTCCTGAAGCTGGAGACATCCCAGACAGCTTCCTTTGGCTTCCCGCTGAACCAAGTGTGTGTGTGTGACAGTTGGGGCAAGGAAGCCTCCTTCCGAGTCCTTCAGAATTTGGTGGTGGCTGGAAGGTAGAGGAGAGGCCTGAGGTTGAGAGAAGGGAGAGGGTTGTTGAAAGTCATCCATTGCTGTCGCATCCCTCTACCCGCCTCGGAAGGCTCATGTGGACCTGTGGGCCTATGGACCTGCGGGGGGCGGGAGGAAGGAGACAGGTTGGTGTGGGCTAGGGATGTCCAGGATGGTCTTCAGAGAACCTCGCGGGGTGCGAAGGACTGAGATGAGTTGGATTAGCACTTACCAGTGTGTGTGTTGAAGAGCAGGTGCTGGAACGAGGTGAGCTAGGGAGAGGCTGTGTGGAGCAGGCAAGCATGGGCATTCCCCATAGGAGCCTTTGGTATGTTAATGTTCACTGTGTAACAGTCAGGGACAGTGAGTAAGGAACACCCCCTACACTTTGATGACAGATCCTTTGCCTTGAAGAATAGCTTGTGTGGTGTGCCACAGCGCGCCCCTTGGGGAATGCTGGTTTTGAGAGAGATAGGTTTGCGGTCCTTTGATCCAGGAAGTGGCTCTAGGGAATCTTTTAGGTGGAGTGTAAGGTTCAGAGGGATGTAGCGTGTAGGGAATCGAATACTTCTTAGCCATGTGGTTTTGGTAAATGTTATTTATTTTTCTGAACCTCAGAAAAGAATGTCTCAGTATCAGACACAGTAACAGTGAAAGTGCTGGTGTAGCTGAGCATCTATCCACTAGCCGGAAGTTTCCTCCCTCAGTCCTCAGTCCTCTGTATCTACTTCACCAGGCCTCCTCCCCTGGGCTAACATTGTCTCCTTCACCTGACAGAAAGGAGGCGTGGCATCTGGATTCAAGCACGTGGTGCCCAATGAGGTGGTGGTACAGAGACTCTTCCAGGTCAAAGGACGTCGTGTAATCCGTGCTACTGAGGTACCTGTGTCCTGGGACAGTTTCAACAATGGCGACTGCTTCATTCTGGACCTGGGAAACGTGAGTCTTGCCTGCCCTTTTCCAAGGCCGCTGTGGTGAACGTGGCCAGGTCTGACTCTGGGGAGGGGAAAATGCTTGTGAAGGGGTGCATGAACACTTGGGGGATGGAGACCAGAGACTGGATGTGTCAGGCAGACAGATCTAGGATGGATAGGTCTGGTCCTACATCCCCACATGTAGACTCTTTCATGCATGTATGCAGCGGCCTTGTGTTCCCATCATTTACACAGTGTTCTTGAAATGCCGCCTCCCTGATACCTGACATGCACAGTTACATACCTTTTAGAATATAAACACTCACTTCTAAGTGTTAATTTTTAAAAAGAGTTTATTTTATACTTGAGTGATCTATCTGCATGTACACCTGCATGCCAGAAGAGGGCGCCAGATCCCATTACAGATGGTTGTGAGCCACCATGTGGTTGCTGAGAATTGAACTCAGGACTTCTGGAAGAGTAGACAGTGCTCTTAACCACTGAGCCATCTCTTGAGCCCCGACACTCACTTCTGAGCACATGGCAGTTGTGTGCAAAACTGTAGGTTCTCGTCCACCATGGAGACTAACCCTGCAGTGAGTGCCCACACCCACAGACTTGGATGGACCCCCAGTGTACATATGACATAAGCATCACTGATTGCCTATGTACCTAGTATGTGATGATGCGCATGGGACACATCCCCAGGCCCACATACATGTTAGTGGTGGTGCTTCCTACAAACGTGCTTCGTAGCTCTGCATGAGCACAAACCTGCAAATGGTCACAGCCAGACAGTGCACCCTAAAACTTCCGTGCATATGAGCCTGTGGTATGTGTAAGGGTGTTTGGGGTGCATATTCATCTGTGTAGCATGTGTACCTGGTACCTACAGAGGCCGGAAGAGGGGCTTGGCTCCTCTGGCACTGGAGTTACAGATGTTGTGAGCTTCCGTGTGGGTGCTGGGGGTCAAACCCAGGTGCTCTGCAAGAGCAGCCAGTGCTCTTAACAGGTGAGCTGCCTGTTCAGCCCCAGCATAGTGTCTTGTTCAGTGACCTGGCAAGCTGTGTTATAATCCCAGCTGCTGTTCTATACCCAGGGAATGTACCCACCCAACTCCTCACTGTAGATCAAGACACGAAGCATCGCAGCGCTCTGCCCAGCGTTGGTTGTTCCTTCTAGGCCCGCTGTCCCGAGGGCAGAACTCTCAGTAGGATAGACTCAGGGTTATTTTTGCAACATTTCTGAAATTATGTGCAGGAGACCTGCCTCCCTTCCACTGAATGCTGCTTTTCAGCCTTGCATCTCTGAGATTCCCCCATATCGTCGGAGCTCACTCAACTCTGCGGGGACTCGGATGCTTCATCACTGCTGTTGATGGGCACCAGGGTGGCTTCTGGTTTGGGCTGTTCTGACCATTCTGACACTTCCACATCACACTCCATCACTGAAGGGAATCAGGGCAGGAACTCAGGTAGGAACTGAAGCAGAAACCATGGAGGCACACTGCTTCCCCACCTGCCTAGGGAAGTTACTGCCTACGGTGGGCTGGGCCCCCCACATCAGTGACCAATCAAGACAATCATTCACAGCCGTGGCCACAGGCCAGTCTGATTTGGGCAATTCCTCTGTCGAGGGTCTCTCTTCCCAAGTGACTCTAGGTTGTGTCAAGTCGACAATAAAAATAACTGGCACACGGGCAAGGTGTAGGTCAGAAACCACTGTGGATGAAGACTGCTTGCACTTTTGCTTCCCTCCAGCAGGGGTCTCTATACCAGATGCTCAGAGATGACACAACTTGTAAGTAAAAGCTGATTTAGGACCACAGGCTGGTGAGGGGGAGATCTGGCAGCACTGTCTGGAGGCTGACTAGGTGCTTTATAAACGGCCAGTGTAGACAGGCAAATGTCTATCTGTGCCACGGACTGGGGTTTCTCGCGGGGTCCCCTGTACCGCGGGACGATGGGTCCTGACCAGGTGTGTACGGGTTTCGGCTGTGACAAACAGACTCAACACAAGTAGTACAGGATCTGAATGTATTTCTTAAAAATGGCATGAGACTCTTACAATCGTTGCAAAAGAGAGATAAAAAAATCTGGCAGCTCAACAGTTGAGGTACATCTGAAGCTACCTGAAATACACTGGGTCTAAAGCAGCAGCCATCTCCTCTAGACTGGCGCTGCATCCCCCGGGCCCAAGCGCTCTGGGCCCGGGGGACTGCGAACTGCATGAATCTAGATCCTAGTCTATCTCGGTTGGTGAGTCAGAGAGAGCAAGAGCAAGAGCGCAAGAGAGAGCACAAAGTGAAAACCAGGCTTATATGGCATACAGCAAGCAGGGCAGATGACAAGAGTCACGTAGGTGGGCGGAGGTTATAGCAAGGGGCACAAGGCTGAGGTCACATAGGCAAGTGATCAGTAGCCAGGTGAGAAGCAGGCAGAAGAGCAGTTGAGCCCTCCCTGCTGGGGCTATCTTAGTATTCCTATGCTAATTCTCTGGTTCTGCTGGAGGCAAGGACTAGGAGAATCTGACCTAGCATTTCCTGCTAATTCTCTGGGTCTTGCTGGAGACCTAACAGTTCTAGCTAATGCCCTACCCTACATTATTTCCCTGACAATGACAGAGGCAATTAGTTCTAGGTGGGTAACATTCTTTATGGAAATTCCAGGCCAGGGTTTGGCTAGGGTGTTGGGACACTGGTGACACAGGTCAGAGAGACATGTCTGATTTTTGCTAGCTGTCCTATCTTGGTGAATACCTAGCACAAGAGTAAGAGGACATATCTGGGCTACCTCTGAGTTAAGGGGTGCCAGGTGACAATGCGGATGCAGGAGACTGCCTTCCTTGAAGGTTTCGCCTCAAATACTGCTGTCACGCAAGGTCTGTGTGGCATATCTGTAAAACATTTGAGATACAGAGGTGATCTGCTCTGTAGTAGGAAAAACTGAACCCCTGAAAAAGGTTAATGCTAGCAACCGCCATAGGTCTTTCCCTCCATCACAATGCCATGAGACTTTAACATGAATTTCAGAGGAACAAGTCATATGCAAGCCACAGTGGCCAACAATCTAGATGTCATTGCACAGTCAGTAATCCTCTAATGTAGATCGCTCCGTTGCCCTCGGGTGACGCGTGTGCCCTCTGCCAGCTCTCACCTGGACAAGCACAGGCCAAGGGGAGCTTGTACATAGCCACAGTCTGCATATTGACATTCTGCTAGGTGGGCTTGTGCAAAGGCTGGACCCTGACTCCCTGGGGTCTCTGTCTTCTTACAGAATATCTACCAGTGGTGTGGCTCCGGCAGCAACAAATTTGAAAGGTTGAAGGCCACACAGGTGTCCAAGGGCATCCGGGACAATGAGAGGAGTGGACGTGCCCAAGTACACGTGTCTGAAGAGGGAGGAGAGCCAGAAGCGATGCTCCAGGTGTCTGTGGGGTATGGGTGGGGTGGACAGGGAGCCGGCTACTCCTTCCTTCTTTATGTCAGACTTACTTAGTAAGGCCCCTTTCCTTGCTCCTGAAGACCTTGCTTTGTTTTGTTTTGTTTTTTGTTTTGTTTTGTTTTTTGTTTTGTTTTGTTTATTTTCGAGACAGGGTAGCCCTGGCTGTCCTGGAACTCACTCTATATACCAGGCTAGCCTCGAACTCAGAAATCCACCTGCCTCTGCCTCCCAGGTGCTGGGATTAAAGGCATGTGCCCCACTGCCTGGCTTTTTTTTTTTTTTTTAACCTGGCCTGAACATTTAGGGAGTAGGAAGATCGCTTCCTGAAACTCTTAACTTCCCTGAGATATGAGCTGGAATCTCAGGGTTCGAGGCATGCTGGGAGTGCATGCCACACCTGTCAGCAAGAATGACCAAGTCTTTCAAAGAAGCAGACTAGGAAAGAGGTCCTCCCAACAGCTCTTGGGGATTAGCTGAAACAATTGAGACCCAGCTATCAGTGTCCTCTTCTGAAGTACATGTTTATTTATAGCTCCTTCTGTTAACTGATGGATTATCTTATGTATATGAGTACACTGTAGCTGCCTTTAGACACACCAGAAGGAGGTATCAAACCCCATTGCAGATGGTGAGCTACCATGTGGTTGCTGGGATTTGAACTCAGGACCTCTGGAAGAGCAGTCAGTGCTCCTAACCACTGAGCCATCTCTCCAGCTCCAACTGATGGATTATCAGTGAGGCGACAACGCTTTGAGAATCTGTCAACAGAGAGGCAAGGCTCCCCAGGAACTGGAGGAGTCAAAGTCTCTGCTCTGTGCTACTTTGCTCCTACTTGCTGGGGACATCTAGTTCTGATTTTTTGCAAAGGGATTTTATGGGGAAAAAGATCCAGACACCAGGGATAGTAGCTGGGATGGGACAAAGCAAACATAAGCTCTGTCGTGATGGCAGCTGAGGTCCCAACTCTGACAGTCTCCTAGAAGCAGCGTAGACCCGTGAGCCTGTCTTCCCAGCTCTCCGTTCCTCTTTCTGTGAATGGAGAGCCATAAGATCCCCTCCAGTCCTGGCTGGAAGGTGTTTGCCAATTGCATTTGGCTCAGAGGCAAAGCAGATGACTGAGGGAAAGTCCAGACTCAGAGAGAGACATGGGGAGGGAAGGACGGCTGGTACTCGATCCAAGCTCTTTCTCAGGAGTAGATTCAAGATGTCAGGGCCCGGCAGGTTCCATCTGGAACATGGGCATGGCTGTCCATGAAGCCTGACCTCCTGGGGAAGCCAGAATCCTCCATGTTCATGAACACTCTTCCACCCCATTGACACCTCCTCCAGGTGCTGGGCCCCAAGCCAGCTCTGCCTGAAGGTTCTGAGGACACAGCCAAGGAAGATGCAGCCAATCGAAGGCTGGCCAAGCTCTACAAGGTGAGCCCCAGGGTACTATCACCCATACGGCATACAGGGTCAGACTGGGAGGCAGGAGGCTCCGACCTCCTAAGCTGCCGTGGTTGGGGAACTGATGTCCCAGGTCCCTGAAGTGAGAGGGAATGCTGAGCTCATCTGGACTCTGTCGTACGTGGTTCCCAACCCCTTTCCTGTGAAATAGAAACAACATGTGTTGTTTTGGTTTGCTTGGGTTAGGTTTGTGGGGTTTGTTACTGTTATTTGTTTGACAGGATCTCGTCTTTCTGTACAGCGCAGGCTAGCTTTGATCATGTCTCAGCCTCTAAGACCTGGGGTTACAGGTCAGCACCACCATGCCCAGCCAGAGGGTCATCTTTGCAAACATTTGTAGGATTTCTGGGAGTCTGCGCCAGGGTGCTGGGGATGAGAGAGTGCCTTAGGAAAACACTACACTGCAGAGCCAGGCGAGGGATCATGTCTTCCTCATGTATATTTGGGCGTCCTTTTCAGTGCTGGGGCCCATTCTGGGCCTTGACTTGTGCACACCAGGCAGGTGCCAGCCCTTGCTCCTTCTATGTCATTAGAGAATTTGGGATGAGGCTCATGGGTTTTGCTAGGTGGCATTCCCCAGCTCCCGAATCTCCCTCCCCAGGGACTCAGAAGTCCCTGCTTACCCAGAGCCCATCTTGTGAAATTTGGCTAGTGGACATTTCTTCTTTCTAAATCCAATGAATTCTTTATATTGGAATTTCTTAGATTTACAGGAATATTGCAGATAGTCCATAACCCTCATCCAACTTCTCCTTATCCTAATGTAAGTAAGCAGGAACATTTGTCAGCTAAGCGACCAAGACTGGCCAATGGTGTCCACCCATTATAGGCATGATTTTGGTTCTCCCAAGTTCATTCCAAGCATGGTCTAGTCTGGCACACCATGTTTGGCTGTTGTCATTTTTCTTTTTGCTATTCATGATTTCAAAAGCTTTTCAGCAAACTCTACATCTTCTCAGAGCCCCTCACAATTTTACTAAGACAAGGTCTCATGTATCCTGGGCTTGCCTTCAACACTCTGCATAGCTAAGGATAAAATTCTGATCTCCTGTCTCTCTCTCCCGAGTTCTAGGACTGAGGGTGTGCACCACGACACCTGGTGTATGTGGTGCTAGGGGAATAGAACCACAGGCTTTGTGCTTGCTAGGCCAGCACTCGACCAACGGGAAGCTACATGCTCGACCTCACGCTCCTCCTCCTTCCTTCCATTTACCCACCTTCCTATTCCAGGTGCCGTAGCATCCATGTTACATGTGAGGTGGAAGAGCAGAAGAAGACTTGGATGTGCTGCAGAGCTGGTGGGCATGGATGTTGATCTGTCCCCCTACCTGCCTCTGGTGCTCACACGCCCCCTTTTCTGTCCCCAAAGGTCTCCAACGGTGCGGGTAGCATGTCAGTCTCCCTCGTGGCTGATGAGAACCCCTTCGCCCAGGGCGCCCTGAGATCCGAGGACTGCTTCATCCTGGACCATGGCAGAGATGGGAAAATCTTTGTTTGGAAAGGTATGGGGTGGGTCCTAGGTTCCACCTGTCCCCACAGGGTTCTAGGATCTCAGTCCCAGGGAGAACAGAGGCTGCTGGGACAGTGAAGCCAAGTGGGATCTTAAATCAGTATCTTATTTTGCAGTTGATTCACTGTATGATCTTAGGCCCTTACTGGGCCCGAGTCCCTAGTTGGGCTCAAATGAATGGTTTGCTAGATGTGTGACAAGACCAGTCCTCCAAGAAGTTAATGGATACCATGTAATGTGTGTGTGTGCGCGTGCACGTGCACACACACACACACACACACACACACACACACACACACACACAC
>JADRCC010099323.1:0-11368 GCA_019843855.1 Hylomyscus alleni
TGTGTGTGTGTGTGTGTGTGTGTGTGTGTGTGTGTGTGTGTGTGTGTATGTGTGTGTGTGTTAAAACAGCACTCATGTAGCTCAAACTGGCCCTAATCTTGCTATGTAACTGAGGAAGACCTCCTGCCTCTGTGTAACTGAGGAAGACCTCCTGTCTCTGTGTAACCGAGGAAGACCTCCTGCCCCTGTGTAACTGAGGAAGACCTCCTGCCTCTGTGTAACTGAAGAAAACCTCCTGCCTCTGTGTAACTGAGGAAGACCTCCTGCCTCTGTGTAACTGTGAATGACCTCCTGCTCTCTATCTCCCACTTTCTGGGATTACATGCTCTACCACATCTAGCTTTTCCTATCTTATTTGTTTGTTTTCTCAGCACCAGTATTTATTTTATAATTTAAGACTATCTCTTTTATTTTTGAGATTATAATTATATCATTAAAGTACTTTGAGAAATGTATAGTATTGTATTTACCTCATTTCTACTCCTACATCTTTAACTCTTCTCATATTCATGCCCAATTTCATGGCCTCTCACTTTTTAATTATTATTGACACACATACATACATACTACAGCAAGTATGCAATGTACATATGCATATGGATATATTTATGCCACTGGTTGAGGCCCCTTAGTGTTGCTTGCATATTTTGACTACTGACTGCTTTGGATTGAACAACCTGCCAGGGGGATTGTCCGAGATTCTAACTCTCCTTGCAGTCCTTGATTGACTGAAATTCTTCTTCTAGGGCTGGGGCCCCTTACAACTTCTCCAATCCAAGTTGGCATATCAACTGGGCATTTTCATTATGCAAATCATGTTAAAGTTACTGTCTTGTTAGATTTCATGGGTGCAGTTTCCCTGTCACATGCAGAAGATAATCAGATAGCAGACATCCTAGACCTCAGGTTCCTACAGCCCTTCCTCCCCCTCCTCTATGATATTCCCTGAGTCTTAGGTATAGAGAATGCAAAGCAGATGAAGGTTTACTACCTCACAGTCTGTTGTTCTCCGTACTTTGACCAGTTCCTGTAATGGCTTCTGTGTACTGTAGAAAGAAACTTTTTTTTTGATGAGGGGAGAGAGCTATACTTCTCAGGAAAGTCTGGTACAGGCACTGCATGATCAGAGTAGCATCTGGGGGAATAGAGGCCCCCCAATCTCATTTAATCAATACAACCAATGCCCATTGAAAGCCTATTAAATGCAAAAGGTTTTTTTTTTTAATATAACTTCTATGTTGGACTTTGAATTCCATGATCAATAATCTCTCTGCTTATATCTCACATGAATTAGTTATGCAAAGTCATTGCTATCTTACCTCAAAAACATATTTCTGCATTCATATATATAAAAACTTTTTCCTCTTGTCATCATTCTTTATCTCTATTGAAAATTTTCTTGCTACCTCCTCTTAAGTTCCTTCTCATTTTATTTCCAGAAATATATTCTGGAAAGCATATCAAGAAGCAGAGGAGAATTTAGAATCCTAGAGGATTATTTTTGTTATTTTGATTATTTTTACTGTCGATTCTAGCTCATGCCATGTGTCAGACACTTTTTAAAATGCTATGAATTAGCTCATATAATCTTCATAACAATTCACTGGGAAAATGTTAGTCACCCCCTCACTTTTCCCTAAGGAAGCTAAGCTTGGAAATGTAAGTAGCAGAGTGTTTGGTGGTGCATGCCTGTGATCCCAGCAGGAGGTAGAAATGGAAGCAAATGATTTAGGAGTTTAGGGCCAGCCTCAGCTAAATAGTGAGTTTGAGGTCAGGTTGGGCTACATGAGGCATTCTATAAAACAACAAAACAAAACCAGGAGGGGGAAGTCATTTAAATATTCTACTCACGTTCTCACGGTTGGTCATAGCAGAGATGGTCTGTGTGACACCCAAGCCCTCTGTCATCACCGTTCCACCACAGTAGACCTTGATTCTGTGTTCTGAACATGGGAAGGCTTGCCAACCTGTGTTTGTGACCAGTGTGGCCTTTGCACACTGTCCTGTGCATCTATTTATGGGCAAAGCTCACGGAGCAACTGTTCTGAGCTCCATGGGGGTACACTGTCCTTTATGGGGATTGGTTTTGTTTTATTTCATGTGTACAGGTGTTCTGTCTGTATGCGTGTATGTATGCATGTGTTCAATGCCCCAGAAGGCTAGAACTGGGCACCAGATCCCAGGGGACTGAAATAACAGATGGCTGGGAACCTTAATGTCAGTGCTAGAAACTGAACCCGAGTTCTCTTATAAAAGCAGCTAGTTGGCCGGGCAGTGGTGGCGCACGCCTTTAATCCCAGCATTTGGGAGGCAGAGGCAGGCGGATTTCTGAGTTCGAGGCCAGCCTGGTCTGCAGAGTGAGTTCCAGGACAGCCGGAGCTATACAGAGAAACCCTGTCTCGAAAAAAAAAACAAAAAACAAAAACAAACAAACAAACAAAAAGCAGCTAGTGCTCCTACCTGCTGAGCCCTGTATCTGGTCCCCAATTAATGTCCTTTTAATCATTTCTGCTACCAGTTAAAACCCTTAATATTCTTATCATGCTGATTTTATAGTCAGGAATATAAAAATTGCAAGGCCCCCATCACCTGCCCAAAGTCACACTACTAGTAAACTATGGAGCAGGGATTCAAATCCAGGATAGGAAGCCTCCGGAGACTTAAATTCAACTGCTGAGCCATGTGCCTCTCTCTGACTCTCATTTCAGAACTGCCCCACAGGAGTCCTTCACATTTTTATATCAACTACTGGAGACTTTTATGATTACCTTGGACAATCAAATACACATTCTAAAAATGAGTATTTTATGATGCCTAGGGAAATCAAATACACACTTGAAAATAAGTTATATGTGACTTCCTAAAGAACTGATTAAAGCCCTGGGGATTATGCAGACTCCAAGCAACACACTGCGCTTCTGTGTTCTGCTCAACCAGTCTCACCTCCCAAGCAGCAGCACTGCTTCCTGGCTCTCTCTTCCTCTCTGCTTCTCCTACAATTCTGCCCCATGCCCCATATATGTAGAGTTATCTTCTGCCAACAAAGGGATGCCAATTTCCCTATCTGTAGCTGTCAGATTTCAGACTCCACGAACAGCACAGTCTCCACACACAGCACCTGTGTTTTCTCCCCGTCTGATAACTGGGAGTAAGTCTTGTTCTCTATTGCCAACACAGAGCACAATGCTTACTGCAAAGGTATTACTATGCATAGCTACTATAGATGTAGCTATTTTCTGAGTCAAATATGGGTGAGGACAGTGTGGGAACCTGTATTCAGGTTGTCCTGGAAGTGGTCACCTGACTTAAAATAGAGAATGTCATAAATCAATTCGGTTGACAAATGCATTGTGGAGACAACATGTAAGCGGGCTCTAGCAGAGTGGGGAAATCTCTGGGATAGGTTTTAGGTGTTCTCCAATGCCTTTCTTAGCTTATAGGTTGTTGGAAGCTACAGGTCTGCTAAGAAGACATTTCAATGGTTTTACCTGATAGTCAAAAATTCAAATTACAGAGGTAAGCAATGAAAGGCTATTAAGGAGAATACAGATCAGAGATACTTTTGACTGCAGACCTGAAGCATTCCAATGCTCCAATCCTGCAGTTCTAATTAGTCAGTCAGCCTTCTAGAATCTTTAAGTCTTTTACACAGATTTTCATCTATCAGCTCACACTATCACACAAACTTATTTTCTCTGCCATCGTTTTTCTGTCTATCCCTGCCTTTGTCTGTTTCTACCTTCCCCCCTTCCCCTTTCTCTATTGTAGTAGAAAATACTGCCCCTGGAGACATGCACGAACCACTTCATTCCCTAAGAAAGAACATTGGTTTCCAGGTCGAGTTAGAGTCCTTGAGACTCAGATGGTACTGGAGTGAACCAAGGCGACAGCTGATTTTCCATTTCCTAAAGAATCTTCGATTTAGATCTCCTTTGGGAGAGTTTGGTCCTTTGTAAAGAAAGGAAATTTACAAAGTTCAGATAATGGGAGTTTTATGCAAATTATGAACTTCACTGGCCTGGAAGTGGCTGTCTGGTTTTGAGGATTTAATTAGGAGTAGTGATGCACCTTTTGCACTAGAATTATAACCCTCATTGATTACAATAAAACACATGCCCTAGCTTTATTTTATGTCTAAAAAACCCAAGATCAGCTCTTGTATTTGAGAGAGCTCTAGCTACAGCAGCATTTGGGTTCTTTAATTGTGTCGCCTCAATAAAATAGCAAGAGGTCATCTTCTTCATGCTTTTGTTTTAAGATGTTTTGAGTTTGAAAAGAGAAAATCAGGGCTTATTTCACAGGATTTTTATTTGTTTATTCTTTACTATTACATTTATGAGGAAAATGTCTTGCAAATATGATTCAAGGAAGGAAAAGGAAGCAAGGGTGGGTTTTTCTCCCTGCCTTGATTCTGTTTCCATTTTTCTTCAGTCTCTAGTGGTTACTAGGCTAAACTGGAAGTGAAATTCACTTGTATCTGTGAAGTCAGCTACGAGATAAATGCAAAGGCCCTTATCTTCCAACAGTCCCACAGAGAGAGTGGGGCAGGAAAGGGAGGGTTGGGAGAGGGAAGAGAAGAAGAGCTGGGCCCTGTCTTTTCTGTCTAAGATCTGCCTTGGTTTGTTGTTTGTTCTCTCTGAATAAACTCTTGCTCCTGCAACTGTCCATGGGGTGTCCAGTTCCTTCAGTCTTGGATAAAAGAACCTGGAACTGCTTCAGAGGTGCCCACTGAATGTTAACACCCATGATGTCAATAGGTTACACGGACAGACACACCCAGAGTGATTACCATATCTGTGAAGAGCCCAGCAGGTAGCCAGAGTAAGGTAGATTCTGTCTAATGGAGGTTTTCATCTTCCTTTTAGTCAAGATGTAGGCCCAATCCAGGATCCAGAACTTCATATCGAAAAATGTTTCTTAAGTGCCTGCTATAATACTTGGGAGGTTTCATTGTAAAAGGCAGAGGCTTACGGCTCCAGGTCCTCCACTCAGCTCGTGTCTTCGCCCTGGATGGCACACTCTGGAATGGCATTTCTTGTGCTCACTCAAGTGTCTGCATGCAGAAAAGCCAGTCTGCTGAGGAACAGAGAGGCTCAGCCAACAGTCAACTATAAAACACCCTCGAAAGCAGCCCCATAGATGCTCTTGACCAGACTTGGCTGAGATGTTAACAAATCCCAAGGCTTGGAAATTGTGGAACAGCCCCGCCTACTGTTCTAAGCCACTCCCTGATGTGGAGATAACACAAACATCATCCTCTTGTGTGCTGCAAAGCACAAGCTAGGGCTCTCTTTACTAATCTCCCTAGCCGTAAGGCCAAGGCAAAGTGACCCAGAGCCTTGCCAACCTGACCCAACTGACTAAAACTTCAAGAAAGACTGTGTTGCCACTTTGCCCTATCAACAGAGGGCAGAGATTAAGGAAGAATCAGCTTCTATTTAAGTCAGACTTGGTGAAATGACATTCCATATCAAAGTCCACTCCTCAGTTTTAAAAGAGAAAAAAAAAAATTCAGGAAGCCTAAAGATCTAGTTCAGTTGAAAGAGTGTGTGATGGTTTGTATACGTTTGGCCCTGGGAGTGGCACTATTAGAAGGTATATCCCTGTTGGAGAAGGTGTGTCACTGTGAGTGTAGACTTTAAGACCCTCATCCTAGCTCCCTGGAAACCAGTGTTCCACTAGCAGACTTCAGATGAAAATGTAGAACCCTCAGTTCTGCCTGCACCATGTCTGCATGGATGCTGTCATGTTCCTGCCTTGATGATAATGGACTGAACCTCTGAACCTATAAGTCAGCCCCAATTAAATGTTGTCCTCATGAGAGTTTGTGTTGGTTGTGGTGTCTGTTTACAGCAGTAAAACCGTAACTAAGAAAGTGCTTGCCGGCGAGGCGGTGGTGGTGCACGCCTTTAATCCCAGCACTTGGGAGGCAGATTTCTGAGTTCGAGGCCAGCCTGGTCTACAGAGTGAGTTCCAGGCCAGTCAGGGCTACACAGAGAAACCCCGTCTCAAAAAACCAAAAAAAAAGAAAAAAGAAAGTGCTTGCCTAAAAATCAAGAGTGGTGGTGCACCCCTGTAATCCCAGCAAACACGAGATGCAGGCAGAAGGATCAGAAGTTCAAGGTCATCCTAGCCCTCAGCTTGACCAGGGCTCTTTAATCATTCGTGCCTCTTGCTCCAGTTCTTTCTCTAAACTAAATCTCACAAATCCTGAATATGGACTAGGGTTTCTGGGCTCCTTTACCTGTTTTTCCTAACGTGGTCACATTGATTAGATCTTCTCTGCTTTTCACTATTATATATCCCTTTGATTAGCATATGGTGTTGGGTGACTGAGTAGAGACAGTTGCCTAACTTCAGAATTTCCCTCTTAAGTTCCAGATACCCTGAGACAGAGGCTTATATAACTGAGACTGGTCCATGTAGCCTACTGAACTTCTGATCTTTCGACTTCTATTTCCTGAGTGTTAATACGAGTGTACCACCATGCTTGGTTTTTGCAGTACAGGGGTTTGAACCCAGAAACTTATGCATTACAGATTCAGTGCTATCCCTGCAATGACATCAAGTTACTACTTAATCCTTAGGTGGCTTCCAGTTTACCTGGAAACTTGGTTTAAAAGTGATACTGGCTTGTCCTATACCTGCCTCACACCAGCTCACACCAGTCTCCCCTGACTCAGGATGACTCAATTCCATCATTCTTTGTCTGTTCCCAGACAAATCAACTTGCTACTAATTCTCTGGTGTTTCCTTTACTCTTTCCTTCGCTGTAGCCAGCTCCTGTGTTTTCTTCAGATAGCAGCCTGAAAAATATTGTGTCCAACCGCCTTTCATGGTGATCATATCTTGATGTTCCATTTCATATCAGCCTTTTTCCTTTGTAACCTTAGTCACTATCAGGAACTGTCCTCTATACTCATCGATTTTTATATTTATTGGACATCTTAATGTGCTAGAATCTGCTCTGGGTGTTGAGTATTTATTACTTTAGTGTTTATGCTTATTTTTTTTCTTTTTGAGACCAGTTCTTATGTAGCTGGCCTTGAGCTCATTATGTAAGTGGGATCACTTTTTACCAGGTTTACCATACCTGGCTATTTGCTTATCTCTTGTTTGGTCCCCCTATGCCATCGCTTTGCCAACCTAGATGTTCACTTTCTAAAGGTGAGAGCTTTGTTCCTCACGCCTGTCTTGAGAACCTGGTATCCAAGATCATGCCTGACGTGTCTAGTGAATAATTGTTACATAAAAAAAAAAAAAAAAGATCTAAGATCCAGATGGGCTGGGTACTCCAGAGGTGGGGCAGATAAGTGCCAGTGTCCAAGGTTAGACAACTACCTGAGTTAGCTGATAGAAACAAAGGGAACATTCTGGATGTGGACAAACTCCGGGCAATAGAACTGTACAGGAACCAGCAGTGAGACAGGAGAAGCGCCCATGCAGACCAAGTTAAGCTTCCCTCCATTGTCATCTTTTTACTCACTCTGATAAACACAGACCCAAGTTAGAAATCATAGTTATCATGGAGTGACTTGTGTCCTCTTGGAATCTCAAGATACAGCACTGTTCAGAAATATGGTATCTGCATGTGTGATTGGCTATGTGGGAAAGACGGAACTGCCCTGGATGTAGTGCAGGCTGCATAGCCAGTGACTTCTTCCTTACAGGCAGATGCGAGATACAATCAGAAATCAGAGTGATGCAGCCTCCAGCCAAGGAGCGCAAAGGACCTGCCCAGAGCCACCTCAAGCTAAACACAGTGAAGCATTCCTTCCAGGAGCCCCTCTAACATCCCTGAGGATACCTGGATTTTCAGACTTGCACTTTGCACAACTAAAAAGAGAGTCAATCCTGTTGTTCAAGCCAGAAAGTTTGTGAGAATTTGTCATAGCAACCCTAAGAAGTTACTATAGCAGTCATGTCCCTTTTCTCTTTCTGAACATGAAGTAATTGTTTAATAGCTCAGCCAGGCAAATTTAAAGACAACGGCTTTCTCAGTATTTGGCAAGGAGTAGAAAATTTAAACAGTGTTTGTTAAAAGAAATGTCTAATGACTAAGGGACATAGAATAAAAACAAACAACAAAACAGTGCTGGGGATGGTGCACCTACCTTTAATCTCAGCACTGCGGGAGGCAGAGGCAGACAGTTCTCTGCGAAATCAAGGTCAGCCTGGGCTATGATATGAGCACCTGTCCCCCCCCAAAAAAAAAAAATCTTAAAAAACAAGCAAACAAGCAAACCTTACGAGACAGATCTCAAAAGCCTTTAATGATTCTGTCTGTGAAGCATCAATAGCACCTGTGAAAGCTGATCTCTGCTGCTGTCTCAAATGAAAAAGCCTTGCCCACGTGCAGAGCAACACAAGAGAAAGGTTGGGGTAGGAAAGATAGTGCAAGGACTTAAAACGGTTCTTCCACTCTTGGGCTGGGTGTGCAATGCTGAACCGTGTATTTGTTCATGTTTACCTCTGCTCTGTTCATTGCAGTGAGTGACACTGTGGACCAAGGCCAGGTTCCCCAGGCTGCTCGCTCCTCCCTCTGCTTCTCTCATGTCATGTTAGGTTGGTTACTTGAGTGCTTGCTCCCTGGATAACTGTGGCTCCATCAGCCACTGCTGCTCTATAGACCTGAAAGATATCTTCTTGCCTATGGGCCTCAAGTTTCTGGAGGTGGGGCAGATGGGGAGACACATTTAAACAAATCATAATGGTTTTTTGATTTTTGTTTTTTGTTTTTTGTTTTTTTTTTTTTAAAAAAAAAAAAAGGCTTTTAGGGCTAGTAAGATGGCTCCAGCCTGATGACCTGAGTTTGAAGCCCAGATTCCACAAGGGAGTAGAAGAGAACCAACTCCCAAGAGTTGTCCTCGAACTGTCCCCTACACCTGGTGACACACATGCATGCTAACACATATACACTAAATAAAGAATTAAGACATTTACAATGCAAAGAAGTACAGAGAATAATTCTGTCTAGAGGAATTAGTCTACTGTCTGATTGTGTCACCATAAGACTATCACTAAATATCTCTGATATAGGTGTTTCATTGGTAAAAGCAAGTGTGTTTGATAAGACACGGTTCTTTTAGGCCCTGCAGTCTAAAATTATCTGGGATTAAGTCTGTTCTGTGTGTACTAGAGTCTCATCTCCCCTGTTTGGCCCCCATGGAACAGGAATAGTGTCTCCATTCCAGTCCCAGTGTCATGGACACTGCCTGATCCACCGTAGGCATCAGCTAAATGTTTGTAGAATGGCTAGTTGAAATATATCTTCCCCCATTTCTTCTAATGTCTTAGGGTGGTATAGAATGCAACACTCTAAACTGACATAATTCAACAAGGAATTAAAGATGAATATGAACCAAGAGTTGGTTATTCATTGCCTGGAAGCTTACTGTCAATGAATTCCACCAAGGGATCCCATGAAGGGCTAAGTGTCTTAGTTTCACTAAGACCCTCACTGCATGAGCTTCTCTGATTATCATCTTAGACCCATGGCTGTCACACTTCCGAATGCGTGTACTTGAAGATGTGTTTGTGTGTAAGAAGTGTGCATACATGTGTGTGCACACATTCAAGATGTCTCAGAAAGACATTTTGAGTGCATGCTTACATATATTGATTACATATATTGAGGGGGATTGGAGAGCTGTAAACTCTCAAGAATTCCTAGATCAATCTCTAAATTTGAAAGCCTTTTCCTGTCTGTTATGGAGCTTATTGCACAGAACAAGAATGAGTGAGCCTGTACCTGGGCTGTCATCCTGATCCTGTAAGGAGGAACCGCTTCAATGTAAACCTTTTACTGTTATTGGTTTTATTATTATTAGAGGTAGAAGTCTCATGTCTCCAAGGCTTTCCTCTAATTATAAGACAGCCAAGGATAACCTTGAACTCCTGATTTTTTTTTTTTTTTTTTTTTTTTTGGTTTTTCGAGACAGGGTTTCTCTGTATAGCCCGGGCTATCCTGGAACTCACTCTGTAGACCAGGCTGGCCTCGAACTCAGAAATCTGCCTGCCCCTGCCTCCCAAGTGCTGGGAATAAAGGCGTGCACCACCACCGCCCGGTGAACTCCTGATCTTCCTGCCTTGACCTCCTCAGGGCTGAGATCACAGGCATGTGCCATCATGCCAGTTTATGCACTGCTAAGGGGAGAACCCAGAGTTTCATGCATGCCCAGAGTTAGGCATGCTGAGTTAATTCCCCATCCCAATTCACTACAAAGCTTTAGCTGAATCCTGGGAAAGTTACAGGTGGGGTGGGGGCTTCCTATAGAGTACTGACAGACAGAACACCTACACCTGGCTTTCTGACCTGAATAAATGACATTCCAACCGCCTAGACTGCTGTCTGGAAAGTTCTTTTGCAGACAGTTGTTTTGAGTTTATACCTTTCTCTCCTCCAAGAGACAAAGAGATCAATCATTTGTTTTTCAAAACTAAACAGAACCATATAATGAAAAACAGCGGCCCAATAAGCAGAATTTTGCTTGAGCTTAGGTCATACTTGCCTGAATATGTCTGAGTCAAGGGCTCAACAGGGCTAAAGTGTAAGCAGGTCCAAGCGCAGGCCTCTGGGGACTATCCCTTGGGCATGAATATTAATATGAGGTTTTCATGGGACACAAAGTAGCCTAATGTCATACCACTAACGCTGTTTCTGGGTCAGGATGACTCCGGAGGCAAAAAGAACCTCTCTGCACTGCAGAAGCTTAAGGTTTCTTTTCTTGTCCCCGGTATCTGCCACCCTCCCCCAGCATTGGCTGTCTCATTGCAGAATTAAGTGTTAACATAGGCAGAGCCCATTTGTGGAGCTGTTGCTGTTCTAAGCACTTTGCAGAGATTAACTCATTGATTTCTCAACATAATTCTCTCAGTCTGGATGCTGTATTACCTCCATCTCACAGACAAGGGCTCTGAAGCCTGGAGGAGAGTGGATCACTTGCCCAAGGTGACACAGACTATAAGCAGAAGAGCTGGGGTTCACAGCCAGGCAGTCTGCCTAGAGACAACTTTATTCACTAGGATAGCACTCTTGTGATTGACTGTTCTACTACTGTAAGCACCCTCTCAAAATAACTTGTTTTTGTTTTTGTTTTTTTTGTTTTTGTTTTTGTTTATTTTGGGGTATTGGTGGGGGGGTCAAGATAGGGTTTCTCACTGTCCTGGAACTCACTCTGTAGACCAGGCTGGCCTCAAACTCAGAAATCTGCACCACCACCACCCGGCATGATTTTCATTTAATATTGAGATTAAAAGTTAGGTGGCACACGCCTTTAATCTCAGCACTTGGGAGGCAGAGGCAGGCGGATTTCTGAGTTCGAGGCCAGCCTGGTCTACAGAGTGAGTTCCAGGACAGCCAGAGCTA
>JADRCC010099330.1:0-11296 GCA_019843855.1 Hylomyscus alleni
AGAGAGAGAGAGAGAGAGAGAGAGAGAGAGAGAGAGAGAGAGAGAGCCAGAGCCAGAGAGAGCCAGAGCCAGAGCCAGAGAGAGAGAGAGCTTTGAACAAACATCTAAATGGGATGTCTCTCACCAAATCCCTCTCCTCAGAGCTCAGGGAGCCCCGTTGGAAGAGGAGGTAGAAAGAGTTTAAGAGTCAGAAGGGATGGAGGTCATGAGGAGAGCAAGGCCTTTTAAACCAACTGAGCAAGGCTCGTATAAATTCACAGAGACTGAAGCAGCTAGTACAGGGTGACACAGGTCTGCACCAGGTCTCTACTACGGCCGTCTGTTTAGTACTTTTATGGGACTGCTGAGTGTGTGAAGAAATGGGTCTCTGAGTCTCCTGAGTGAGTGAATGAATGGGTCTCCGAGTCTCCTGAATGTGTGAATGAATGGGTCTCTGAGTCTCCTGAGAGTGTGGAAGAATGGCTCTCTGAGTCTCCTGAGTGTGTGAATGAATGGGTCTCTGAGTTTTGTGCCTTTTTTGGTGCTCTTTTTCTTTTATTGGTTTGTCTCATCCACCTTCAATGTGCTAGCTTTTGTTTTATCTTACTATTATTTTATTTTGTTACGTTTTGTTGTTGTTCCTTAGAAGCCTTTTTTTTTCTAGAGAGAGACAGAACAGGAATCTATCCCAAAAGGAGGTGAGGTGAGGAGGAACTGGATGCAGTAGAAGGAGTGGACATTGTAATCAGGCTATATTATATGAGAAAATAATCTATTTTCAATAGAAGGGGGCAAAAGAAACAACAATTGGAAATCAGAAGAAGAAAAATACTCCAAACAAATCTTAGAAGTTCGAAAGTGTTGTAAAACCACTAACCCTGCATCCTATAGTCCACATGTCTCCTGTATATCTTTGAAGTTTCTATAAAGATAGCCAAGATAATGAACCCTAAACATATTATAGTAATCCAATTTTGGCAAAATATTTCTATATGTCAGTACTTTCTAATATATACTGGTAGGATAGAAAATGATAAGAAATTATAGAGCTATGTGGTTTTGAGCTGGGAAATTTTGGAGGAATGTTTTTTGAGTAAAAGCTGTGTTATAACTAAGACATATGTACTAAGTTCTTGTACAGTGTTTTATAGTATGTCTTTCTAAGAACAGATGCATAAGAGTATTTTCCTGGCATGACGAGACAGCTGTGGCAATGGCAGTATTTTATGAGCACTGATGAGGCAGAAGCAGGAGTATTGGAGGTTCAGGACCAATCACACAAATGCCACATAAACACAAAGTTGCTACATTTTAAAATCAATGTTAATATGAAATTTTAATAAAAAGTCAACAAAAAATGATGCACCTTTTAAAAGAAAAATGGAAAGGTACAGAAAGAAGAAAGGGGGGAGGGCAGGAATAAGTAAAAGAAGATATGAGGAGAAAAGGGAAGAAGAAGAAACTACTCAACAAATCACCTCCCTTATTTGATGGATTTTCTTCTTGTAGGTTCTGTGGGTTCCATAAATAGTGATTTACACATGTACACTCACATAAATAATTCTTATAATCAATATATAATCATGACTTTTAAAAAACATATATGTTTAAAAATTATTATTACTATTTTTGGCAAATATCACAAGAAATAGTTCTATGTTTTGTGGAGTATAAAAATGTAGGTCTCAGTGACTTAACTATTCTTCTGCCTCTGAACATTTCAAATGATCTAGTGCATTCAATATGATAATTAGCAATATACTTACCACAGTATAATATTCTGAGTTATTTCTGAGCTTAAAATTTTCTTCTTACATGGTCAATTTATGAAAAATGACTGTTTTATCAAACTTTAGGTATGTATTTAATATTTTGTATTTATATAAGCATTAACTTGATTTTTTGACAAAGTGTTGTTTTCCCTCATAATTAGCAGTCGAGAGTCCTTCTTATATAAAGATAGTCCATTAAGACTGGGGCTTTGCAGTGTCATTATCTTGACTGTTTGTATCCTGGAATCAATTGTCTATACTGTATGGTTACAACCATTGAATTATGGGTAAATTGAAGCAATCCACTTCTGAAAGATTTCTTATGAAAGAAGTGGAGGAGAAAGAACAATACAGGTTTGAAACACTGTCTGTACTGGTCAATTGTTGTTCTTTGCAAAAAATTTTATAATTCATTAGATTCAAAGCATTATGACACAGAATTTTCTTTCCATGTTATGGACTGAAATAAAAAGAAATAATATGTCCAAACAGGAGAAGATGCTTCTCATCAATTGTTATAGCCTGAGTTTCTTATCTGGAAACTACATGTTGGAAAGAACGAACTGACTCCTGAGAGTTATCGTCTGACTTTTGCATCCACACCAGGTGGCATGTGCATATCCCTTCTATCTTAGAGGTTTTTCTGCTTTGAAGGAACACCATGACCACAGCAACTCTTATAAAGAAATATCTTAAACTGGGGCTGGCTTACAGTTTCAGAGGCTTAGTCCATTATCCTCATAGTGGGATGTGTGATGGCACACAGGCAGACATGGTGCTACAGAAGGAGCTGAGAGTTCCATGTCTGGATCTACAGGCAGCAGGAAGAGACCCTGAGCCATTTGCCTGACTTGAACATCTGAGACTTCAAAGACTGCCCTCAATGACACACTTCCTCCAACAAAACCACATCTACTCCAGCAAGGCCACACTTCCTAGTAGTGCAACTTCCTGTGGGTCTATGTGGGCCATTTTCTTTCAAATCACCATACCTTTCAACTAAATCAATGTAAAAAAATTATTTGAATGTTTTTCTTTTAAAATACTACTGAAATAACTTCTGTCTAGGATTTTAAAGGACATGATATGTTTTGATAAAAGCATATAATAGTAGCAACAACATTTACCTATTTCTCTTTCAGAAGCCCATCTTTTAGAAAGAAAATCCAAGTGTTTTTTATTCACTTGCAATGTTTCAGACTGTTTGCTTCTCACTACCTTTTATTACTATATAAATATTTTCATATGTGGTTAGGAGTGCATCCTCCCATTAGTTTCAAATTCAGTAATGCCATAATCACACAAAAGGCTGAGGCCCTGATTATGCTCAGATAATGTAGTTGTTAATGATCAACTTAATGTTGAAAGCTATTACTGCTCATTGACACAATTCTGGGAACATTATACTGTAGAAGTGCACCTTTTGTGTGAAAACAGAATGACAAAATTGAAATGTTAAAAGTTGAGTGTCTGAATAATAGCCTGTGAAATCATTTAGACAAGACCATTGTTGTCTCTATTGTTCAAAGACTAGAGAGTGACAAGAGGAGACAAAAAAAAAAAAAAAAAAAAAAAAAAAAGGAGAGACACCACAAGGGCTCCCCTTGCAGGTTTGAAGTGAGATGGGAAGGGAAGAGGTTGCCTATTTGTCTTTTTTTTTTCCTTGTTCGTGGACGGTCTTCTAACAACAGAGCACCCTCCTCTGGCCAACTGCCAAAAGGGGGATGCTGCCTCATGGATGACTGGCAGCTGAGCCAGGCAGGAGCTTGCTGCTAGTGCCTGCAACCATTTTCTTTTTCCTAATAACATATTGCCTGAGAGGGGTTCCAACTGATTGCTCAGGGTCTTCAGGATGCTGACTCAAGGGTTCAGGTCAGGAAACATTTGAAAGCTGGAGTGTCTTTAGGAAGTAAGTGGACAGTCACCTTCCCAAACAACCTGTCAGTTCACTCTGGCAATGTGTCACTTGATTCTATTTTCTTGGGCAATGGTTAAGTTTGTTACAGAGTATGTAAAGGCCAGTCAATGGAATGTAGAGGGACTGAAAATAGTTATGTATATGTGATAAGATGAATATGTGTGAGTCTTCCTAGTGAATTTAAACAGGAGTGCAGGCCCAAGGCATGTAACTCAGTGGAAGAATACTTGTCTAGCATCTGCAAGGCTCTGGGGTTAATCATAAGAAATTGTAAAACAAAACACAGGCCCAAACCCAAACCAACCCCCCAAAACAAAAAAACAAAAATGAGAACCTCAACAACACAACCCCCAAGAGGATTCTCTTGTTGGATCATACAGCTTCAACCTTTCAATGTCAAAGGCACAATTTCTTACCTAGCAGTCCTTACTATTGTTTACATTTGTCCCACAACATCAAGTGAGCAGTGAGAGATCATGATTAGTTCATCATAATTACTTGGGATGCTTAAAACTTGTGATCTATATATGATAAGGAAGTGTCAGTTACCTTTGTGTCATGACCATATTAATGTGAATACAAGGTTTCTATGCTTCAGGTGCCTCCAAATTCTCAACAGGAGGACATTTGTTGAACGTAGGGACAAAAAAATTAATAATTAAAAAAAAAAGAAAGTAGGGACCTGATTCAGATTGTCAGAGAGCAAGGAAGAAATATCTTATAGGGATAGAAATTGATGTCTAAAATGCACTCCAAATTTAGACAATGAGATTGTTCTTGTAATTATTATTTGAGAAAGCCATGATATTTGTTATTTGTTTAAGAGGTTTCTATAAAAGATGGATTATTTTGTAAAGTTAACTTCACAGTGAATTTTTCAAAATAAACTTTCTTTATAGAAACAGTTGAAAATGCACAAAAATTGAGAAGAACAACATGGAAAATCCTCATACCCAATTTCTTCTATTACTGTTTAAAACTAGTATACTAAGTGTATTAATCAACAACATTGATGAAGCAATGTTATTACATAAACAATATTAATACTGACTGTCATGGCATATATAGATTTCTCTGTGGCTCATCTCTAAGGCACCACTTTAAAGTTAGTCACACATTTTCATTCCTTCATTAATTCTTTGTGTGGGAACAAAATACCCACACAAGGAATTGCAGAGACTAACTATGGAGCAGAGACTGAAGGAAGGGCACTCCAGCCTGATATAGCTGTCTCCTGAGCTGCTCTGACAGTACCTGACTAATACAGAAGTAGAGGCTCACAGCCATCCATTGAACTGAGTATAGGGTCCCCAATGAAGAAGTTAGAGAAAGAACCAATGGAGTTGAAGGCTTTGCAGCCTCTTGGGACGAACAACAATATGGACTGACCAATGCCCTCAGAACTCCCAGGGACTCAACCACCAACCAAGGGCTATACGTGGTGGGACTGATTGTTCTGGCAGCATGTGTATAGTAGAGGATTGCAAAGTCAGTCATCAATGGGAGGAGAGGCCCTTGGCCCTGTGAAGGTTCTGTGCCCCAGAGTAGGGAAATGATAGGGCCGATAAGTGGGAGAGGGTGGGGTGGCAGGCATGGGGAGGGGGAGGCAACAGGGGTTTGTTCTTGTTGTTTTTGTTTGTTCATTTGTTTGTTTTTTGGAGGTGAAAATGGGAAAAGAGAAATCATATGACATGTAAATAAAGAAAATATAAAAAAAAAAAGTTAGTCACAATCTCCCCATGCAGGCTCTTCTTGGATGGTGCAATTATTCCAATGTTTCCTTTTATATTCTCAACAGTTTGAGAAGTACTGGTCAAGTGTTTTGTTAAACATCCTTTAATGGAGCCTTGTTTGATGCTTCTCTTATAATAGAAGGGGATAGTAGAATAATTTTTAATATCATTGAAAAGGTTTCCAGATTTTTGTTATCTTATATCATGGGGATGTTTTAGTTATGGTTTCTATTGCTACAACAAAACACCATGACCAAAAGCAAGTGGGTTTTATTGGGTTCATACTTCCTGTTCTAGAAATTTTTAATCCCAATCCCAGGGTTTCTATCCTGCTTTGATCATTCAGTTCCAGGATAAAAGACATGCACAACTTTTATTATTTACAGTAAACCTTAAACTGCACAAGAGCTGGACAGATATCTTCCCTCTATATTATTAGAATATACTTTCCTATCTATAACCCTAAGTTATTACTATATTTCATCTGGGCTGCTTTTAACTCCAATTGGTGTGCCCTCAGGACCATGTTTTAATGACTCACCTAGCCCATGGCAGCTTCTTCCTCCCCTTCCTCTCTATCTCCCCCTCTCATGGTTTTCCTCTGATTCCCCAGCCCCCAATCCCAGGAAACCTAAACCTATGTCTCTTCTGCCCACCTATTGGCTGTCAGTGCTCATTCACCAATCAGAAATAACTTGGGGGCAAGGTCACATAACTCACTTGGGTCTTCATGCTGACTCTCTTGTCTTGGGGGCAACCAGGTCTTCAGGCCACACTTAGAATTGCAAAACACCAAATACTTAGAATTTGCAAAAGACCAAACCTCAACAACTTCCACATTCCTGTTCATCACCAAAGGAAGTGAAAGACCCCCGTAGGGAGACCCCCACTCAAGTCTCGGGAGAATGTGCCCCCAAGGAAACACGAGAGACCATCTTGATGCAAACACATGAGGCAGTTTAATATCGGAGATCCGGGCCGACATATATCTCCCACAGGAGACAGAGGTGTCGACCACGAGGCTCAGGAGTTGGGGTTTATATAAGTAATAGATCTTGGAGAACAAAGGATTTGGCATGGCTATGCATGATTGGCTAATTCAAACATCAACTATAGTACGTGCAGATCAGAGCACAGGGGAATTCCTAAGGGTGGTGCTATTCTGAGTGGCCTGCTAGTTATGTCTAACAGCTTGTTTTTTGTTCAGGCCTTGTCCAGATATGTCCTTGGCTTGACCCACTATGGCTCTTTCAAGCTTGTAATTTAGCTAGCACAGGCCTCAATTTTGATTTTTCCCTTTCAGAAGTTAGGACAGGAACTCAAGCAGGGCAGGAACTTGGAGGCAGGAGCTGATGTAGAGGTTATGGAGTGGTGCTGCTTACTGGCTTGCTTCATAATCTGTTTTCTTATAGAACCCAGAACCACCAATCCAGGGATGGCCCCACCCACCTTGGGCTGGGCCCTTTCTCAGTGGTCATTAATTAACGGAAAATGCCTTACAGCTGGATCTCATGGAGCCATCTCCTCAGCTGAGACTCCTTTGTCTCAGAAGACTCTAGCTTCTGTCAAGTTGACACATAAAACCAGCCAGTACAGGTGTTGACCTTGTAACTTATCCTTGGGGATACTGTCTTGGGTGTGTCTGTGTGTGTGGTGGATCCTTCACAAGGAATTCATTTAGAACATGTCAATTCCTTTCTGTACCCAGTGCATAGTAACAGAGGGGAGGTGGGAGAGGGAGGAACTGGGAGGAGAAGAGGGAGGGGAAACTGCAGTCAGGATATAATAGACAAGAGAATAATCAATAGATCCATTCATCTGACTTACCTTTTTATATGAATTATACTGTTATTGCAATTTCCAGATCTCTGGTAGCAAACTATGTTTAAAGAAACCAAAACACTACTTTGAGCCCTCTGGATAAAATTCTGAACTGTGGGGTAGCACAAGGGACTCAGTGCTGGCTGCTCTTCCAGAGTACTCAGGTTTGACTCCCAGTGCCCACATGGAAGCACACAAACACCTGCTAACTTCCGTTCCACGAGATCTGATGCCCTCTGCAGGCCTTAGCAAGCACTGCATGCACAAGCTTCTCACACAGGCAGACAAAAGACACTCATACCTGTAAAATATAAGATAAAATAAAAGTTGAAAAATATTTATTGTGGTATATTTATGTCTGAAACTGGAAACTGTCCTGTGAGGGCTTCCCATTAAAGCATAGGAAAGAAAGAATCCGCCCACACCCTTCCAAAGCCTCTGTAGAGTCTATATAGTTGCGTTCCTCAAGGCAAACCTACATCTTAGGGCTGGGAGTGTAGATTAGTGGTAGAGCATTTGCCTAGAATAAGAAGGCCCTTGGTACCATCTGTAGCACTATAAAGCTGGTATAAAAACTCAATTCTTTATTTCTCTCCCAGTAGCATTGGAAATGATAACAAATGTTCCTTTACATCAGTCTATAACCTCCAAAGTAAGATATAGTAATAAACCAGATGATGATATAGTTCAGTGGTTAAAAAAAAGGTCTGCTTAGAATGCATTAGTCTCTGCATTTAATTGTCAGCAATATCAGGCAAAGAAGAACAACAAAAACAATAAAATAATCACCTTAATAACAAATTCAATAGTTTTTAAAATTCTTGTTCACTTTCATTATTTTTTGTTTACTTTCTAAGCAATGATTGTAAACATGTACACTCTTATTTGTATTAGATTTTGTTTCTTTTTATCATTTAGAAATTATTTTGGAATTACAAAAACACTGTAAAACTCCAGAACTCCCTGTGAAAGAGGAAAATGAGGAGGAAGAAGAAGAGAGAAAGGAAGAGGAAGGATTGTCAGAAGCAGAAGTGTTAAGGAACAGAAAACCCATAGAATCAACTTACCTGGGCTATAACCTCCAAAGTAAGATATAACAATATCCTGGGCTCATAGAGGCCCACAGAGACTGAACTTATAACTAAGTTATAACTAAGTTATAACATGGTCTGACCTAGACCCTTTGTATATATGTTATGGTTGTATAGCTTGGTTTTCTTTTGAAACTTTTAACAGTGGGAGCAGGAGATGGTCATGGGGGTTGTGTGGGTTGTCTCTGACTCTTTTGCCTCCTTTTTTCCCCCATTGGGTTGCCCCATCTGGCCTTACTATTAGGGGAGGTAATACTGCAACTTGACATGCCATGTTTAGTTAATATCCTTGGGAGACCTGCTCTTTCTAAGGAGAAATGAAGGTTGGGAGGAGAGGAGGGAGAGAAAACTGGGGTGGGGATGAGAGAATTAATTAAGATGAATAGAGAGAATAAATACAAGCAGCCCCTCCCAACTCCCCAAATACCCAGACAACCAACCAATTCCAAAGCGGGCAGTGGTGTCACACGTCTTTAATCCCAGCACTTAGGAGGCAGAGGCAGAGGCAGAGGCAGGACGATTTCTGAGTTCGAGGCCAGCCTGGTATACAGAGTGAATTCCAGGACAGCCAGGGTTACACAGAGAAATCCTGTCTGGAAAAACCAAAAAAAAAAAAAAAAAAAAAACCCAACTCCAGAGCTCAGTGGAGCATTTCCACAGTTGGTCCTGAGCCTGACATTTGCAAATTCATTTATTATCATCACTGAAATCTTTCGTTTCTCAGGAGGACGTTTAGCTTTCTTCTTTACAATACCCTATCTGTCCCAAGCAGTCTGGGTTAATGCTATGGGAGTGACAAACTTTAAAATTAGGCCTGTATCCTACTGGTGGATTAGGATATCTGAGGAGGGAGGGCACTAAATGGATCTTAATTAGCAGAGGAGGACAAACTGCTTTGGGAAAAATGTGGCTTGAAGTCTTCTTTTCGTTATGTAATTATATTATTTTCAAAGTTAATATTTTTATAATGACCCTCTGTTGGGACTCTCCTGCTCTTCTTATTAAACCCTGGCTCTCTCCTTCCAACATGCCCTCTGCGGAGTGAGGCATCTTCACAAATGATGACTTGGGCTAAGTTCTCACCTTTCCTCACTCTTCTCTAGGGGCCTCCGGGCTTTTGGTCCCCAATTTTTTTATCCTTGTAATTATTTTTATGCACTGCCTTTAGCTTTGAAAACCTGTTTCTATATTGCTGTTAGCCTTGTATTATCTAGTAATATATTAATATTCTGCCATTACAGTAATCCCATTCTCCAGCTCTCATTCAGTTCGTTTTGATCTTTGCTAAGTTGAAATGTGGGAAATGTGACTACAAGAAGTCATACCCTGTTCATAAAAAAAAAAAAAAAAAAAAAAAAAAAAAGACTTAGTCCACAGGAGAACATTTTGAGAGAGTATCTTCTTTGACTCGCATTTGAATGAGATCTGACATTTGGGGGTACCCATAATACGTCTTAGAGTAAGCAAGTTATACTCACAGAGGCTAAACGATTGCCTTGAGTTCACATGACACTATAAATTAGCAGCTTCTATTGATCACTCTTCAAGTTCCTAGGATCTCAAGAAAGCACAGAAAGAGGAAGACAGAGGGAAGACAGCGAGAGTGTGGTCTGAGCCTAAGTTGTGCATTTCAAGGAGAATTTAGGAAGTGGATAGTGCTCCTTGGAGGAGCAGAAAGGGGGACACATGAAAACACTTGCTATATACAACAGGGTAGAAAGGAATAGCTTTGTTTGTTGGCATGCTCCCGGAACCTTCCTTCACCTGCCACTCAGAGGCAGTGGGAAATCCAGATGTGGTTGTTGTCACTGAGCCTCATTAGGATCCCATCCAACCCCAGCAAATGCATCAGGAGGCTGCGTTGGCAGCAAACAGACCTGCTCCTAATGGAAGTGGAGGGAAAAACTGAATGCCTTTGCTCTGCCATCTGAATGTTTTGTTTGAAAGAGCGTACAGATTATTTATAGTCCATCAAGTAAACCTGAGGGTCTTTTAATAAAATCATAGATTATCTTGCTCAAAGGAGTTTATTGAAATAATATCTGAACTCGCCCGTGACAATGACACTCCATGAGTTTATGGCTTTCTCCCATGTGGAATAGGATTTCCCACTTACCCCAGGCTATCTGCATATCATCTTAGCATTCAGCAGGAAAATGGAAGGATGACTTCAGGTCACTGGGCCAGCTTCTTATCCACTCTCCCCCCTCTTAAAAATACAAACACAGACCAGAGCAGGGTGAGTAATGAAAGATAGGGAAGAGGCCAACAAACTGCCTCCCAAAGCAGGTCGGGAGAAACCCTTTATTCATATTCATTTTGGGAAAAACAATCTTTTCCCTTGTAGTTGTGTTTGAAAGTCACCCCGTCTCTCCTGGTCAGAATATTAGGGACTTAGGGAGTTTGATTTGGATCTGATCCAAGAAAGCAATGGGGAAATAAGAATCCAAGGGACAAGATCCCGAGTCTTTGTTCTGAGTCCGGCTCCTTTCTCGATGGGCCGGAGATGTCGTTAAGTGTCTTAGAAGTGTGGGCCTATTGCTCACCATGCTCTCAGCACCTCCACAGTGTTCCCACACTCCCACGGGCGTTTATTTTGTGTCTCTTTCAAAATTATGGTTGCTTCCCTTCTCTTGAAATTAAACCACTCAATTACATGGTATGGTTGGAAATCCAAAAATTTGAAAAGTGCCTCGCTTTCCCTTGGTTTCACCTTTACATTCTTCCTGTCTTCCTTTGACCCCCAAACTCCTCTAATTCCTGTCAGGGCCTTCTTTGCTCCAGCTGTCTCTTCAAATCTCACTTCTCACTTGAAATTTCATTTAAAGTCTCTGGCCTCTCCCTGTATTCCTTACTCATTTCTCCCTCAGCTGCCATTTATTTAACTTTATAGTGACATTTACTAACTCCATAAAGACTTCTGAGGTAACAACCGTCTTGATGAAACACACATGATTCTATTGTATTATTACTTTCCCCCCC
>JADRCC010099426.1:0-10519 GCA_019843855.1 Hylomyscus alleni
CCTGTCTCTGCCTCCCAAGTGCTGGGATTAAAGGCGTGCGCCACCACCGCCCAGCGGTCATCAGCTCTTTATTGAGCCAATCAGAAGGTGATGGGAAAGAGTGTTCACGACACACTGAGACAGGTGATGCTTCCTAAAAATGATATCCTGTTCTCTACTCTCTGCTGGTACAGAAATCAACATTTAAATAATACAAAAACAACCTATACACAGCAGATAAGTTTATCCCAGCAGGTATGAGATGTAGAGTGAAATCTTCCTCTACCCCCGAGGAAATATCTCTCTAGGGCTCCTATGTTGAAGGTGTGACCACGGTCTCTACAGTGGTCCTATTAGTGGTGTTGAGACATTTAGGAAGTGGACTCTGGTATGGGAGCTCGGGTCATTGAAGGGATGTTAGGACCCTGGACCTGGCTGCTGGTCTTTGTTTCTCAGTCAACACGGGGAGGATAGACCCCTCTGCTTTAACACAATGATGTATGTTCCTGCCACAGGCCCAAAGTAATGGGACCAACCAACCATGGGCTGAAACCATAAGTCAGAATAAATCTTTCACTCTTTTTAAATTGTTTCTCTCGGGTATTTTGTGAGTGGGGGAAAGTTGACTCCCATGACGGATTTTTCAGGGTCTGAGGATTCTAATGCAGCCCGCAGAATAATGATCTACAGGAGGCCAGAAGGCAGTTCAGTTCTACGTGACTAAGTAGCCAGTGATGGTTCAAGCTTCAGGAGTCTGATCCGGAGTAGTTTATTTTAGGCATCTCTAAGCAAGGCTCAATTTGATGAAAATGTTTCTGTCGATAATTAACTCGATCTTGTGTGTGCAATAAAACATCCATAAATCTGCTTGAGGAACTTGAGGCACAATGTAGGCTAACTAAAGACTACATGACTACACCGAAACACTTTGCCAAGTTCATGTCATATCCGTGAAGATGAGTTCTATAGAGAGTCTGAACAGCAAGATCTTTTCAGAAAGATCTTACAATAAAGATCTGGAGGGAGGGTCTGGTGTGGTCTCCGGGCACCAGGCTATTAACCACATCAGCTCCCAGCCTTCTGTGTGGATCACAGGGTATGCATCCCTTCCTTTGAAGGAACAACTCTGTGTGTTTAATATTCCAAATTGCCCTAGTTCTGACCTGTGAGCATAAGGATCTCCATGCCTCTTACATGTACAGACAGACATATACACACAAACACATAAATGCACATACACACATATACACAGGCACACACACATAAACACAGGCATGTACATACAAATACACACAGACACATACATATATATACACAGGCACACACACATAAACACAGGCATGTACATACAAATACACACAGACACATACATATACATACACAGACATACACACTCACATATGGACACATACACACATAGACACACATACACAAACACATACACAAACACACACAAACACATACATTCATATACACACACATAAACACAGACAAGTACATACAGATACACACACATACACATACATCATACACAGACACATACATATACACACATACATAAACACATATGCACACATACACACATAGACATACATACACAAACACATACATACACAAACACACACACACACACACACACACACTAGCATGTGCCTAAGACGGAAATCCCAGGGCTATGGACGTGTACTTAGAAATCATGCTGTTATCTAGGAATTGGAACGAGACCAATTCAGTTCACTTAGGTCACCAAACATCTGTCTAACAGCATCTGTCTGTAGGAGTCCTGGCCAAAGTGAGTTGACTGACCTAGGCCACCTTCCTGCATCTCTGAAGAGACCCCTTCCCTTCACTCAAAATTAGACCCCCCTGATTCTTAGCCCATTGCTCTTGGGAGGGTCCCAAGTCACCGACTCTCCTGTGTTTGCCATGCAGTTTGAAAAGTCATAATTAGAAAAGACAGCTCTTAGCAAGGGAGCCACCTGTGTTCTTGACAATTGGCTCAAAGATCTGTGTTGAACAGAATCATTTTCCATGAGAAACTTGACTGCATTTTTGCCAGAGGAGTGAAAAATGGACAATCTTTGTTTACTTTTCTGTACTGAACTTCAGACTAATGGACCACAAACTTTATCAGAGACTAGTTGACATTAATTAGTATTGGTAGCAACAAGCAACCTGGCATGAAAGTGAGATTAGTTAAAACAAACAAACATTCAAACAAAGCTAAACTTAAGTTCTACATAGCACACAATTATAAAATTGTAGAACTTTAAGTTTATTTAAAAAATATTAAGGGCTGGTGAGATGGCTCAGCAGTTAAGAGCACTGACTGCTCTTCCAGAGGTCCTGAGTTCAAATCCCAACAACCACATGGTGGCTCACAACCATCTGTAATGAGATCTGACACCCTTTTCTGGTGTGTCTGAAGATAGATACAGTGTACTTACATATAACAATAAATAATTTTTGTTTGTTTGTTTGGGTTTTTTTTGTTTTTCAAGACAGGGTTTCTCTATGTAGCCCTGGCTGTCCTGGTACTCACTCTGTAGACCAGGCTGGCCTCGAACTCAGAAATCTGCCTGCCTCTGCCTCCCAAATGCTGGGATTAAAGGCGTGTGCCACCACTGCCCTGCAATAAATAAATCTTTAAAAAAATATATTAAAAGTGAAGCTCACCAAAATGTCACCAAGGCTTTATTGCTGTGGTTTATTTTTATAATGGCTATAATTTGCTTCCATTTTATCTTTTAAAAACATGCTTTTAAGTTAAGACTAAAGAAAATAAAATGTTATGTTTTCTCTCATATGTTAAATCTATATTTTAAAAAGACACAAAAAGGAAGGAAAACTTTTAGGAAGAAGATGTAAACTTGGAAAATGGGGGTGCTGGTAATTGAGGTGACCAAAGTAGATAATGTACATACAGAAAACTTTTGTAATAAAATCCGATCTTTTTACACGTAATACATTTTAATAAAAACAAATAGCCCAACTTCAAAAATGTTTCAGAATTATGTTATTTTCTAAAAGTAAAAATAAGATTTATGCTGGGCGTGATGGTGCATGCCTGTTATCCTAGGACCTAGAAGGGGAGGATCTCTGGGAGTTCAAGCTCAGGCTGGTCTTAACTTGAGCCAAGCCAGCCAGGGCTACATAGTGAGAACTTGTCTCAAATATTAATTAATTAATAAAAATTTAGGACAAAACCAACAATCTGTCATCATCCTTTCTCTCTCAAACCAACTAACATGAAGAAATTCCATTGTCTCTAATTAGTTCTACTATTAGAAGGCTCAATATCTTACATCTTTATGACTTTTAAAGGCTGAACTGGAAAGTCTAGGCAAGTCATAAAGGTCTGAGTAAATTATACATGCATGTAAAAGGTAATATGATTATATATCATCAATACCATCATATGTGATCATCTATATTGATATATGTGATATAATATATATGCTTATATCATATATATTGCATGTAATATGATCATATAATATATGATTATATCATATATATTATACATTATAAAAAATTATAATAGATATGATTATATATATCCACTATAATTATATTATACACTATAATATATATGATTATACATATTTAGAGATTATACACCGATGATTTTAAATTTCTAAGGTCAAAGTTGAATACAGTGCTATCAGACCTCCTCTTAGATCTACAGCATTCTCTTGTGTCTCTTTCCTGCCCTCGGTAAAAGTTAAAGTACGGATTTATAAGAACAAATATATACATCTAACCAGAATTAATTTAAGAGCATTTGGTTTTTGTCCATGCTTTACGTAAATATTACACAGAAATTAAAAGTACCAGACTGGTATAATTGACCTCCTGGGTGTTTAATAACTATTCTTGGAGGCCTGTCATGCAGATAGAGGGATTAAAAGAGAAAATATATTGCCCCTTAAGGTCAATGAAGTCCTAGGAGACTTATGGATCATCCCTCAAAATGTCCTGTCTCCTCCCTCTGAGTCATTTGCCCTCTTGTTCATGTAGGCCATGGAGATGCCCCTGGGCAGCCTCTCACCGATGGCCATGGTACAGAGAGGAGGGTCAACACAGAGAATCTCCTTAGTGCTCCCCAACAAGCCATGATCAAACAGCCTTTGACTGGCTCCCACCTGAAGCCAACACCTGATAAAACGAATAGTGGAAGGTCAGAGGTGGCTCCCAAGCCCGAGAGACTTTTGAGGACCAGTCCTTAACTCGCCTTTACAGAAAAAGAAGAAATTAATTCTGGCCACCTGAATGGTCTTAAACACCACCGTGCATCATGGTTTAATGTCGGGACCTTCATTTAGCCTCTCCAGCATCCGCCCCAGTGAAGATCATGATATCATTACTCAGCAACCTGGTGTCTGACTCCTTTTGTTTAAACAAAATGGAATGATATTCACACAGTCCTTGGGGAGAAATCAGGCATGATGGTACAGCCCAGAACATCTATTGTCAAGGCCTGGTTCACACTATCTGGCCACTTCCCACTTCCACATCTAGTCCAGCCAAGCTGACTTTTTTGTTTTGTTTTGTTTTGTTTTGTTGTTTTTTGTTTTTCGAGACAGGGTTTCTCTGTGCAGCTCTGGCTGTCCTGGAACTCACTCTGTAGACCAGGCTGGCCTCGAACTCAGA
Organism: Hylomyscus alleni; assembly: GCA_019843855.1. Lineage (NCBI taxonomy): Eukaryota > Metazoa > Chordata > Mammalia > Rodentia > Muridae > Hylomyscus > Hylomyscus alleni. The sequence continues at coordinate 4,633 of JADRCC010099426.1, forward strand.
AATCCACTTGCCTCTGCCTCCTAAGTGCTGGGACTAAAGACGTGCGCCACCACTGCCCGGCCCAAGCTGACTTTTTGCTTTATATTTCTTTCACTTTTTAAAACCATCTATATTTGTTCTGTGCTCTACCCACGAACCTGGAGATGCTGAAAGAAGAGTGGTATGGTTTCATATTCTTTCCAATCCTGGCTTGGTTTTCCCCTCCGATTTTGCATTGTGAGAGGTTCATACTAGGAGAGGGTGGCACCTCCATCCTCCTACCTACAGTGGTGCCACACTCAAGAGTGATTCTGAAATTTCCACAAACTCTCTCCCATACTTTTCTATGGTCTCCTTTTGCCGTCACTTGTCACTGGCTAAGAGTGTGGCCTTCAGAGCATGCATCTGTTCCCACCTCTTTCCAGCATTTGACTTTGGGATAAGCCCCTAGTCCCCAATGCTTTCTCTCTTCCTGGATAGGGCCCCAGGGTGCTGCCTTCCAGGGCTCTGAGGATGAAGTGAGTTACTAAATGGTAAGAGCAGCCCAGGGCCTGGCAGAAGCTGCCATCATATTCTACCCACAGCAGTCTCATGTCTTCCAAACCCCAAGTACTTCCCTCTGACTCACCTTCCACTCTGGCTTTCTGGGAGGATCCTGAACTCTATGAGAGGCGCTCCAGTGATAGAAACTTTAGGTCCACACACATGCACATGCATACACACACATGTGTGACCACATGGTGGGAGGGGGAATGTCAGGTAGGCGGAGGAGGGGGTCCTAGTAATCAACAGGAGAATTAATAATTTTAATTTCCTGTTCATATAGATGAATGAAAGTTCTTTTCAGTTAATTGTTGTAAATCAAAACAGCATCCAACATGGAAATGGGAGGTTAATTTTCAGTCCTGGCTCTACTATTTAACCATTTTTTCAAAAAATAAGTCCAAGAAGCAATATGCTATAGCAGGCATAACAAATCATGGCTGCTGATAGCTAACAGAATGTTTTACCTCATGCTCTGTCTTTGGTTGATTAGTAATGTCTTTGGTTGATTAGTACAGAGGGTAGAAAGACAATATTGTCTGAGTGATATTGGAACTTAGTTAATGACGTCTGTAGGAAATGTGGGAGGATGCTGAACAATACTTGGGTCATATATTTACCGTTCCCATGCTCAGTAATCTAAAACTACTTGAGGGCTTCAAAACGATTACATGAATAGATGTTTGGTATCTGCTATAGGCTCACCATTATGCTTGTATAAACAATACAAGGTGGGCTCCATTAAATACCAAATGATATATTGTAGGTGTCCAGTAGTAACTTAAAAGCAGGAGGCATGGGCTGGAGAGATGCCTCAGCCATTAAGAGCACTGACTGCTCTTCCAAAGGTCCTGTGTTCAAATCCCAGAAAACCACATGGTGGTTCACATCCATCCATAATGGGATCCCACACCCTCTTCTGATGTGTCTGAAGAGAGTGAAAGTATACTCATATACATAAAATAAATAAACTTTTTTTTTTTAAAAAAAAGGAAGGAGGCACACTGGGCTTCAGAGAGGTTCAGAGGAGAACTTCATGGCAGCAGTGATTCTTGTGGCACATAGAGAACTGGGGTAAGAATAGGAAGGGGAGGAGGCCTGTGTGGAGCAGGCTTGTGTGGAGCAGCACCAGAGACAGCTGTATGCCATGTATAGCTGTATAGCATTGGTAAATACTTATCCATGAAGGACCGAAGCTAGACTGCAGGTAGAATATGTTCAGTCTAAGCCAAAGACTTCAGATCTCATATAGAATCCCACAGAAACACTTGTTAGTCCTTCACTAACCCTGACTGTAGGTGCGATCATTATCATTTGTAGTTGAAATGAATTTCTAGGAGGAAAGCTAAGGCTTAGAAAAGCCAGACACTTGCCTGTTACATGACCTGACGGTCACATGACTTGTCTGTCACAGAAGGTGCTCTTCCATGTCTCTGTATTCCCAACGACCATGCTCTTGTTAGGGAATTTAGAGGCCTGGGATTTCCAGGGGGTGAGTTGGCGTTCATCAAAGAGAGAAAAGCAGCGTGTGCACACTCTGGGATGTTGACATCAGACTCTTGGGAGAGAGATGAGGCCTGGAGAGCCACACTGTCAGTCTGGCTTGTTCCAGCAGAGATTTCTCTTTCTAAGAAGGAAGATATCTGGCTTGCAGCTGAGGAACACTCACCGGGGGAAGCGAAGCCCACATTTCAGAGGTGTTTTTAGCAAGTCTGGTGGTTCATTTAGCCCAAAAATATCTTAGTAATTTGAACTCTTTAAGAGGATGTTATAAAAACAAACCTCACTACCAGATGGTGGGAGTTGAGCGGAGAGGATCCAAAGAGAGAATCCAGGATGCCGTCTGCAGCCTTGGCAGAAGGCTTGGCACATTTATCTTTAGGAAATGAAGATATTTTCCAATTACAGGATCTCATTAAAGCATCTGATAGCGCTAGACCTTGCATGTTCACATTTGTAGATAAGTTTAAGTTGAAAGACATTTTACCCACAGCATTTCGCATCCCAGACAGTCATTCCTGCTAATGACTGCAAAACAGGAACTTAACCTTAGGGAGTGTTTCCAACAGATGCTATAAACTCAGGTCCTAGGCTGGTATTGCTATTGGCGAAACAGGCTTCTGCATTAGAGGAGGGAAACAGGAAGCTTCAACGGGGATGTCTGAAGAATGGAAGCTGGCCAGAGACTCAAGATTAGAGTGCGGGAGAGAGCACACACAGCATTTCTTATGTGCTGGTCTATAAGTATGGGAGGGGGCCGGTGGGGTGGATAGACAGCCGCAGGCTGGTCCGCTCCGCCCTTACCCCAGTCCTCCTGGGCAAGTCAGCTGACGGCTGCAGACTTGTCAAGGCTGAGAGTCAGTTTAATGTTTAGTAAAACATCTAGGTCTACAGGAGATGAAAACATCAGCTGGATGGATTGATTCTTTAATCCTCTTATGCTCTCCCCTATAGACACTGAGTTGTTGAAGGTGGAGAGAAACCTGGTTCCAGAATGTGACAATTGATGGAAGCTCAAATAGGCCCTTCTAAATACATGTAATATCTTTAAAGATCAGTTCTCACTCTCTGTGTCAAACACAACCTTATCAGACACAACTTAAATTCAAATCCTGAGTTTTAAAGCCTGTTTCTACTAAACCAGGAAAGTTAGTGATGAGCAGAGAAAGATATTCTCACTATGAATTTGTTTGAGGAATCATGTCCTTAAAAATAAATAAATAAATAAATAAATAAATAAATAGCCGGGCAGTGGTGATGGTGCACGCCTTTAATCCCAGCACTTGGGAGGCAGAGGGAGGTGGATTTCTGAGTTCCAGCCCAGCCTGGTCTACAGAATGAGTTTCAGGACAGTCAGGGCTATACAGAGAAACTTTGTATCAAAAACCAAAAAAAAAACAGAAAAACAACAAAAAAAATACTGTTAAGTCACTACACCTGAGTCAGGTACAACTTCAGCACTTGGTCAGGATTGCCCCACGTCCTCAGTCAGGGATCCTTCTATTTAAAGAATTCTAAAGCCCATCAGCCTCTCTGTTACAACAAATACCTTTAGAGTCAGGAAGGAGTAGAGAACCGGGTAGGAGGGGTAGAAACATGAGGTGCTCGTGTGGGCCAAAGCTTCCCGTTGTCTGCCTCTGTATCGGCTGGAATCACCAGCAAGCTGCACTTTGGCTTTGTGTTGTTGTGACTTCAACTGTCTCTTCTTTTTGTCAGTCCCTTCTCACCCTGCAGAACAAACTTACCGAGTGGTAGCCGGAGGCGCTTTATGACTGAAGGTTCTAAATATATTTTAGGTTGAAGCAGGGGACAGAGGAAAGCGTTAGAGTAGAACCTGACAAGTTTTTACAAGTCCCACTTTCCTAAACTTGAGCCTTCCTCTTTCTCGCCTCCCTGTTATTTGGTTTATTTAGAACCAAATAAATCACCGGCTTCAGAATGTACACTCTCCACTAAGGCCTGCCGGTAAGAACTCGCCTCTTCATCCGATGTCAGTGTCCTCAGGGAATCCCGTCTGACCCATGCCTCCTCGATGACCCCGTGACCTCAGTGGGTGTGTTGGGTGACACGGTTTGTGGTCACTCAGATCACCTCTTCTTTTTTTTTTACTCTGTGGAGGGAAGAGCCAGAGTTTATAATACGTTTTTATTCTTTTTAAAAATTAATCAATCAGATTTATGTATCAATAATATCACGATTTACAAGATGCCAATACAATAATTTCAGAGTCAATTGATAATGATAAAAGCTTTATCCCTTAATCTAACCTTACGATACCACAACTACTTGTGGCTTGGCAGCCATCTTCCTTCCTTTTCACATTTTTATTCTTTTTTTTTTTTTTCTTTTTGAGACAGGGTTTCTCTGTGTAGCCCTGGCTGTCCTGGAACTCACTCTGTAGACCAGGCTGGCCTCAAACTCAGAAATCCACCTGCCTCTTGCCTCCCAAGTGCTGGGATTAAAGGCGTGAGCCACCACTGCCCGGCTATATTTTTATTCTTAAAGGAACCTAGGACATCACTTCATTTCATCTGTTGTCAACTTGGTACCAGGCAAAGTCTTAACTGAGATCTTCGTTACAAACAGAACTAATGTGCTCAAATCCGCTATGAATCCCACCATAGTCTCTCAGTCGTGTCTTCCTCTGGAGGGTAACGGATCAGAACTAGGTCTGCCTGTTCATGTTTGTTCTGGGACAGAAGAGACCTTTGGGACATTTGTAAGACTTGGTGTTTATTCAGGCTTAAGAACGTCTCACCAGATGCTACTACATTTGATAACAGCACATAGTACTACAAAATCTGTGCCTTGACATTTGGATGAGGAACCTAAGTAGAAAATGTCTCAGCATGGAGACACAAACAAGCTCTGAAGAGCCCTAAGCAAAACTGAAACAAAAGGTCACTTGCTTGCTCAAGGCCCCCAACCACTCTGGCAGCCCTGCCTGCTTTTTTATGGCTGATTGACAGTCCCCAATGCTTGCTACCATGTATCTGAGACAACCCAGGCAGACAATGGTGTTCATAGTCCATGAGCAATGTCATGGATTCTGCTGCTCTGGTCTCAAATGCAAGAAGATAGAACTGAAGATCTCAGAACCTGAGAAAGAACTTCTGCTGTGTGAAATGCATGTCCCTCTGGGCTTCTCCTCCTCGGTAGTCCTATGACAGGCTTTTGAGGCATAAAGCAAACCAACACTTATTCCCATCTAAGATGTGATGTGATTGTTTTTAATGTGACAGTTCCTTAAATGACTTCTATGCACTCTGCCTTTGCGTCAGCAGCAGTTCACATACTGAGTGAGTCTCAAAGCTAAAATGGAACTCATAAAGATGGAACTCTGAGGTGGGACTGTCACTAAAGTAAGGTAGTTGTTCTCAACCTGTGGCTCGTTACCCCCTTTGGGGTCACATATCAGATATCCCGACCATCAGACATTTACATTACAACTTATAACAGTAGCAAAATGACAGTTATGAAGAAGCAATTAAAAGAATTTTATGGCCAGGGGTCAGCACAACACGAGGAACTGTATTAAAGGGTTGCAGTGCTCAGAAGGCTGGAAACCATTGAAATAGGGGCTGTCAAAGACTCCTCAAGTCTTTCTAGGGTTCTAGTGTTCCATAACACACCTCTCTGCATATAACAAATTCCATTACTAGCTGCTTAAAACTGAGCTCACGGTCTCTGTAAGAGTCCAGGCAAGCTGCTGTGGTTAATCTTGGTTTTTCCTGTTGGCAGACCATCTACACGTTTCAAAATCTGAAATACCCACTGTTCATGGGTCAGATTTTTCTTTTTAGGCTTCATTTAAATTTATGTTTTTTGGGTTTTTTTTTTTTTTTTTTTTTTTTTTTTTTTTGTT